>JAQGBW010003872.1:0-15129 GCA_034698625.1 Julus scanicus | reverse complement strand
AAAAAATGACGTCCAAGGGGGACGTTTTTGGAAAGTGGTCATTTAACAACAAAAAATGACCAAAAAATGACGTCCAAGTGGGACGTTTTTTAAAAATGATCATTTTAAGTCAGAAAATGACCAAAAAATGACGTCATTTTTTGACGTAATGACGTTATTTTAAAAAAATGACGACAAATTGACGCCATTTGAACGAGATTATTTGGTCGGATTGCTACCTGGGTCTTTCCATATTTCATTTATTCTTAATACTCTTTAGTCATCCTAAGTTACTGAAAAAAGTTAAAAAAATTTTGGTATACAACTGTACGTTTTACAGTTCCAGCGGCGAGGTGTTTGACTGTTTTGCGCATGCGCACATGACATCCCATGTATTTTTTGGACGTATAACGAAAATGTGCCATTATTAAAAAAGGCTGTTATAGCGAAAGGCCGTATATCGAGGTATGGGTGATATATGGGTCCATATATAAATAATATATATTTCGAAAATATATTTTCCATATATTTTTTTTTCCATATGGGCAGCGCTTTATGATAACAATAAAATACATATCAAAACAACCCAACATCCAGTGCCCCTTGAAAATACAGCCTTTAAGCCCCACAATACTTGCACCCCTATTCCTACCCCTTCCAGATAGGGCTCTTGATGTCTACTTGATGAATAAATCAAAACGCGAGCTTTGCTATGAAAAACTATTTGCCAATGTGTAAACATCCACACAACGGCCTGCAGAACCTTTCGTTACAAAATCTATAAGTAGAATACAAGAAGGTCCAAAGACAAAGAGAGGAAATTTCCACTTGGGACCTTCTAGAGCAAAGGCCCCAGGACGTGGCGTCAGCCTTGACGTCACTTAACACTAGGGCGTCAGTACAGCGGCCATTGGCCTTAGGGGCATGCAGGTGGCGCATCCCAAATGCCAACACCCCTTCTCGACGGATGCTTGCTCCTACCCCGTGATCTTCTCCTTGCTTCGCTGCTTACTCTGCTGCTTCGTCCATACGAGGTTCAGGCCTTCAGGCCGATGGCATCCCGACACTTGATAAAGGGATCCTTTCCCAGAGGATTTGTGAAGATATCCGCAGGCATCTCTCCGGTCGGACAGTACCGCATCTCGATGATCCCCCGCTCCCTTAGGTCTCGCTGATGGTGGTGACAAACATCGACATGCTTGGTCCTCGGTCCCGAATGATCCGACACGATCATCCGGATACAGCCCTGGTTGTCCTCGTGGACGATGGTTGCTTCTTCCGCAGGGATCCGCAAATCTGTCAGAAGCTGACGCAGCCATAGCAGTTCTCGGCAGGCGTAAGATGCCGCAACATACTCAGCCTCCGTTGGCGACAGTGCCACCGTAATCTGCTTCTAGCTAGACCACACCACAGTGCTTCTCCCGATGGAGAACACATAGCCGCTGGGTTATTTCCGGTCGACTCTATCCCCGGCGAAATCCAAGTCGATGTAACACACCAGCGTTGTCGAAGTATCGGCAGACAGATGCAGCTTCTGTCTAATGGTTGCGGCCAAGTAACGCATGATGCGTTTCACCGCAAACCAGTCCCGTTCTGTGGGTTCTTCGACCTTCTGACACATTTCCCACAGCTGCTGCGACGTCCGGCCGCGACACTGTGGCGATATATAACAAGGATCCTATTGCTTGCCTATAACTGCCGTTATTTGGCAACTTAGGACTCCCTCCGATGGGTTCGCACATGAATCATGTCTCTATTGGAGTTGCGACGGGCTTCGGTTGAAGCAGACCGTGCTCCTCTAACATCCCGGCGATCTTCGTCCGTTGGTGCTGTAGAAACGAACCATCTCGCTCCCGTTTCACCTGGATTCCCAAGTAGTGCCGCACACTACCGAGGTCCTTCGTAGAGAAGTGCCGATACAGCTGCTGGCCTACCTGGGCGGTGATGTCTTCGGTCAATCCCGCTACGAGGAGATCGTCGACGTACAATAGGATGTACGTAAGGCTTCCATCGGCCTCCTTCCGCGAAAAAAAGCACTTGTCCGCTTCTCCCGCTTCAAAACCAAGTTTGGTCAACACGGATGTTGCCTTCTGGTTCTAAGCGCGGGCAGACTGCTTTAAGCCGTACAGGCTCTTTTTCAGCCGCATCACTTTGGTCTCCTGACCAAACACTGCGAACCCGGGCGGCTGTTTCATGTAGAGCTCCTCAGTGAGCTCTCCGTTGAGGTACGCCGACTTCACATCCAGGTGCTGCACGTGTAACCCTTTCGCCGCTATCTTGTGTTTTACCAAGAGGGCAAAGGTCTCTTCGAAGTCCCGTCCGAACATCTACACATTGGCCAGCAGAACCTTTCATTACAAAATCTATAAGTAGAATACAAGAAGGTCGAAAGACAAAGAGAGGAAATTTCCACTTGGGACCTTCTAGAACAAAGGCCCCAGGACGTGACGTAAGCCTTGATGTCACTTAACACTAGGGCGTCAGTACGGCGGCCATTGGCCCTAGAAGCATGCAGGTGACGCATCCCAAATGCCAACACTACTGTTTTAAATTTCAGCACCTCAAATGTCATTGGGGCACAGTGCTGCAGGTGCACTGATCCTGGTATATTGGTTCTTAAATTATTATTTCTATGCAATTCCAAAAAGGATCTCCCTACAACAATTTACAACAACAACAAAAATAGAATGTATACAAGTGCATCTCTTTTCTTTAATTTATTTCACCCGTTCTCACATTCCATGTGTCACGTGGCTTATCTGTCCTCAATAACCAAAGTCCATCTAAGTACGGCCTTGTTTCCACAGGAAATGTCAAGCTGACCATCAGTCGGATCCTCTGCACCGCCAGACACTTTCGCATACATTCCAGTATTGAGCAACAATTGAAACGGGGATATGCTCAAGGCCGATCAAATCCCTTTAGTCACCCTTCAATGCAAACATTGATTCGTGCTGCTCACACTTCGAATGCTACCGAGCTTTTGCTACCTCCATACGTTCACAACGAATGGTGGGTGACCCTTCCAAACAATGGGATACTGTGTTCAGTGAATAAGTCTGAAAAAAACCTTCATATTGTGTAATTTCAGAAAAGACGCTTTACTGTGCTTCAAAGCAGACCCCCTGAGCCACAATACTTTTTTGACATTGTGTGTACAAATTTTGGAAAGCTTGGGAAAAGTATTGTTTTGGTATCCCACAGTTGAATGTTCGGAATATCGGAAAATCTGTGTCCTTCCAGTGACTGTCAGGAAGGTAAGTGTCAGGGGAATTTAGAGGGTGATAAAGTTCGGTAACCTGTTTTTGGGCCAAGAATTGCTTAACCTTTACAGCAACGTGAGGCCTTGCATTATCATGAAGAAAATCCAATATCCCAGTTCAGCGAACTGTGGCCGGACCCGATGATTGGTATCGATAGACGGCCAAGGATCTTAGTGTGAAATTCGGTGTTCACTGTTAATTTCTCTGAAAGAAATTCCTTATGAATGATGCCCTCTGCGTTGTAAAATGCAAAAGTTTTGCTTTTTTGGAGATGTTGGACTACGCCACTCCATACTTTGGCATTTTGTTTCCGGGTCATACTGGAAGCAGCAGCTTTCGTCATCCGTCACAAATGATTTCAGAAATGAGGGATCCGAATCTGCCTTTAAGACGATGTCATCACACGAATCCATTCTCAATTGTCTCTGTTCGTCGGTTAGGTGGTGCAAGACAACAAACCTAGTGCAGATCTTCCGCTTACACAAATTCGTGATGACAATGGTTCGGGTAATTTCACAGGAAATGCTAAGTTCACCTTCCATCATTCGAAGAGACAAGTGCTGATCATTTTGGAGAAGCTTGTGAACTCGTTCGATGTTTTGGGGTGTGCTGGTGGTGGTTCCCCTCCCAGAATTGTCTCCTTCCCAAAGATTAGTGTCCTTCCCGGAATAACTTGAACCAGTCGTAAACAGTTTTTTTCGAGTCACAGCTTCATCACCGTACACTTTTTGCCACATTTTATGGGTTTCCGTTGCAGATTTGCTCAGTTTAAAACAAAATTTCATGTTTACTCTCTGCTCCATTTTGTACTTGTAACAACACAAATTGACAAAGTCTGCTGACAACTGCTAAATGATCCACTGTGTATGTCACACATTTTTTTAGCTTGCATGTCAGCACTTAATTTGCATGCCAATATTTTTCTTGTTTGCGTCAAATTTCCACACTTAGACCATTCACCAAACTTTCCGTTCTTACCTTGTATAAAGGCGTGCATGTCTGCCAAAATAGCCTAACATTTCATTAATTCATTCGGAATACCATCCTTGCCACAAGATTTTCCTAGTTTCAGTTCCTGGAGAGCACGTTTTGCTTTTTGTTACAGATGAATCTTGAGTTGGATGATGTGATTGACATTGTAAGGTTGGCATTAACTTTATTTGGTGTACAAATTGGCTTCCAAACACGTAACTTAATTAGGATAACATGAATATTGTCTGCAATCTTTCCTTGCCAATCACTAATTTTGTGGGATTTACATATCTCCAGAATTTTGAAGTACACTTTTTGCCATTTCTATGGATATTGCTCAACTTTTTACTTTCATGTTTGGCAGTTTGTTATGCTTCTAGCAAATAAGCTGTTTTCTTGGCTGTAAGGTAGTTCAACCAGGTAACCAGGATCCATCAGGTTCCGTCCATTTAGTGCTATTCTATGTGCTTTACATGCCTGCCTATGTACTGCAATGGCTTGTCCAGCATTATCTGTTGCATTATTCTTTAGATGTCTGGGGTTTGGATAAATGTTCCTCTAACCAGGATGTATATTTCATCTAATTATTAGCATCCTTAGATAGGATCTTTCTCTTTTGGCGGTTGTTTTCTCTTGGTTTTATTAGAAACTGTGGAATTTGATAATTACGTTCAAGCAGCAATAATGTTATGCCATTATGATCATTGGCAATGCCCCAGCTGTGTTCCTCGTCGTCTTTGCAGAATTCTCTGGGATAACGATATAATCTATGGAGCTTGACAGCGGTTCCCTCCTAGTTTTTCCGAATTCTTTATTCCCTTCCTGTTGGGGAAAAACAACGCTATTGATACAGCGTTAGGTAATATTTACACAAACCTATATATACATAGGTTATAACTGTTGTGAACGATATACAAAAAGTGACATGATTGAAGCACCGTGGAAGTGGCATAAAAAGGAAGAGAGGGTGGGTTTAATTTCGGCGAAGTTCGCTTAGATGTTGAGGCGGTATAAGGTTTGACCTCAAACCCAGCTTAACACCCAATGACACCAGAGCAATGCCCACAACCAGTGAATTTTGTTACCAGAACGTTGCCACAGACGTGAACAGCCAGTGGATGAAGCCAAGAAACCCTGCCCCAGCCAACAGTCTGCGGGCATACTATGTGCGGTCGTTCATCTGGCCACCGCCACCGCTCCGGAGCCCCAAGTGCTAGGTTAGCTGCATGGTCACTCATTTATTAGTGTTGAAAACAATAATATAGCACAATAAAGTGGCCCATTAACGGTGGAGGCAGGTAATGATATATGCAAAAAACAACGAAGGCTCGGCGATGAAGCAATACACTGGGAAAAATAAGTGGTGAACTATGCAATAAGAAACGAAGGTTAGGTGATGGATAACAGATTGGCTGGTGATGACTGCAATAATGACGTTAGGACAACACCGAATCACTTTAGTTTAGCGAGGAGACACTTGGTGGGGGCACAGGATGATGGGAACAACACAACAATAGGCAGGGATGATTGGGGATGGTGAGGGTGGAGAATGATTGTTATTGGCATATGATTATGGCACATCTGGTTGAGGACAGTTAGGGTGGATTGTTAGGTGTGCAATCGTTCTGGCAGGCCTATATCACGCAAGTTGGTGACGGTCCTAGTTAAGATGCACAAGTTTCCACAGTGCCTCCTCCATGAAGTGCCAGTAGACTTCATTGTGCATGTTGCAGAAGGCTCTATGGTCGTCCACTCTATACCATTGGCGCTCTGCGCTAAACGCTTCACATTCAGCCAAAATGTGGAGGGCAGCCTGTTGTACTGCTGAGTCGCATATGCAGGCGGCGTCATGGGTGATGTGGAACCGGTGCCAGATAGTTAGGTTGTGATCCCTAAAGAAGTACCTAAGTTTGTAAGCATCAATCTAAAGCACATGTAGTCTTCCCCCCATTTTGAAAGTTGTAGAGGACGGTATCAGTTTAAAATGCTTTATTTAGTAATACAGTGCCCTTCTGTGAAATTATCTCAAGTTTGTTGTCATGGACACCGATTTACTCCTGTACAGCTTATAAGCATTGCAGTAAAGTCAAGTGATGCACTTCAAGGGAGAGAGCATTCTCAAAGGCAGGTGTTTCCCTTGATGGCGTGTTCATGCATCAATGACTAAAAATAAACCACCCTATGCAATACATTTGGTTTGCATCTATAAGACCCAAAGACCCTTGAACTGGATCACATTGATTCAGTGCAATGCTGTGAAGCAAACTATATGTCTATTATGCATTATTAAAAAACTTTCTGTGTGAAAGACCTTAAAACATAGTCAAAGGTCAAATTGTTTTGCGCCATTGGGTTAGTCCACCTCTCTCCATTTGCAATGGATCAATAGATGTTCTTTGTAAGTTAGGTTGGTTAGAGAACTTTCCTCTTTTGCATGACAGAAGATACCTAAGCCACCTAAATGTTTTTATCTATTTAGTCCAATAAGCACAATATCGAGTTCATTTGGGATTGTCTCTGCGAACCTTAGGTGTGTTTCAGTGACAGCAAGTAAGTTAAGTTGGAACCTTGCCTTATTTCTTGGGCATTTTTATGCCTTAGCCGTAGGTTTCTTATAGCACTCAGTTTCCCTGACTTTGTAATTTGTTTGCCAATCCTGCTGCTATCAGCCACTGTTAAGTATTGATAGGTTTTGGAAAAGCTTCCTAACTCTTGTTTAGCTTAGATGTACTCCATCCGGGCATAGAAATGCTGTCTTTTTTATTAGTGCATGTTGCTGTTGCATACATCTATATTGGAGAATAGTGTTTACACTTTTTATGTGCAAGTTTGTCCTTTGGTGTCTCCCTGAATGTTTGATGATTCCAGTAATGGGTATTCTGGAGTTAGGATATTCCCTGTGAACATCCTGGGAAAGCATCAAAATGCCCAAGGGCAATAGTTTCTGAACATTTTTTATCTTCCACATTGTTTAATTACCCCAGCATAGATGACTATGGTTACTGTATCTCTTATGTACATGTACAGCTAGCCACCTTCTTATTATCTCCAATAGGTAGGCTCTCAGGGATAGCTGAAAACAGACCCAGTTACCTTGTACCAAAGTTCTGTTTGTGCGATAATTTTGCAAATGGAATCATTAAATTGGCTTTTTGGGTAGGGCCTTTGGCAAGTTCCCTGATCTGCATTTCTGTCTGGTGTTTTGAGCTGACCATTCATTTTAAGTCCCCATTGTTGTCGAGCAGATCATCCAGCTTATCACAGCTTTTCCGCATAATTGTATCCTCACCCATTGCTAGCATTCTATTCGTGGGTGCATGAATAGCACAAGTAGTTCTTGGTACAGTTGGCTTTTCATTGTTGCGGTTGTTTAGGGATGGTTTTTGGTGCCCTTTACCACTTGGCTGTAGAGTGATTTTTTTTTTCCATTCCAGTGTGTTCAGCAGATGTTTTACTTGTTCACAGTGCTGCATTCTCATGATTTAAGGCAGCGATGTCCTCATAATGGCTCATTATAGTGATGATTCTGGGGTAGCATGTGGCAGAGCTACTGTAGTGCTACTTACTTTATCTTCTGTAGTTGTTTGAGTTTCTTTGTCTAGCTTTATGTCTTCAATTACCATTTTCCTCGTATTCGATGTCTTGAAAGAAGATGCACTTACATGTATGTGCACCAGCAGCGCACTTATGGGCAATTATCTGGTAGGCCTGTATTATGACTGTAGTTTTTCTTTACACAAGAGTATATATGTGGTTGGTACATACAAAAGAGCAAGAAAAGGTCAAATATAACTTATGACTTTAGTCGTTTCGCATGGGAAGCTGTCCCTGTTTGAATTTGGGGATTGCCCCTGTCTCCCGGTCATTTATAGTTTGCCCTGTTTTTTGGTTTGCACCTTCCTGTTAGTGCAAAACGAGTTGTTCTCGAAAGTGCAGTAAAAGTTGCAAGTCGTTTTTTAGTCAACTCAAGTCTGTTGTGTCTAGTTTTTGGTGAAAATAAACTGGGTAGTGCACCCAACTGATACAACCTTCAAGACCTGGAAGTATCTGGAGTCTTTTTGCCAGAATAAGCAGTTTTCATTGCCTTTAAGTCCACGAACCTCTGGGGTAAGCTTAAAGGCTGGTAGCCTCATAGTCCCCCAACATTAATAGCGTTCATGACAGGACAAAGGGACAACGAGTAAGACACACAAACTTACCAATTTTATCTATCAAGTCTTATGCAAGTAGGATGGAAAGTTTGATTAAAGCTAGAAGACCAGTAAGGGCCTCCTTTACAAAGACTTTCAATAGTTTAACTGCAGTTTTGTCACAAGGGGAGCCTAATAAGGATCAGCTCGTCAAAAGTTTAGAGAAATTGGAAAGGACTGGTCAGGAATTACAAACACTGGATAATAGAATCCTGACAGCTCTGCTAGAAGAAAATTGCAGTGATCAGGAGTATGCCACAGAACATGCTAGCGTCGAGGACTATCAAGACAAGTTAGCAAGTCTACGCTATGACGTCAATGGCTATTTAAAGTCACAGAGTTCACAGAGGATTCCTGGACTACCTAAGCTAGAATTCATAAAATTTAGCGGGGATATTAAAGACTGGTTGGGGTTCTGCAGCCAATTCCGGAAAATACGTTAGGACAAGGAGATGGTTCCAGAGGATAAGTTCCAGTACCTAATCCAGGCCACAATAAAAGAATCCAGCGCCCGAGAGCTTGTGGAGAGCTACCCCGCCACCGCCGATAACTATCCAAAGGTTATTGACAGCATGAAGACTCGTTTCGGACGCGAAGATTTTCTAGTAGAAGTATACGTGCGAGAACTTCTGAAGCTCGTCATCCAAAACGTCGCACAGTCCCAAGGCAAGCCAAGGATGTCCAAGCTTTATGATCGCCTCGAATGTTATTTACGAGCTCTAGCATCAATAGGAGTGACAAGTGACAAATATGCGGCCATGCTGTTCCCATTAGTGGAGTCATGTCTGCCGGAAGAGACTTTACGTGCCTGGCAGAGAAGCGACGCGTCGCATGCAACAGGGACAGCCGGCAGCGCAACTCATCAAGCAAAGGACCGCTTACAGATACTAATAAGTTTCTTGCGTGCAGAAGTCGAAGGCGAGGAGAGAATCCAACTAGCGAGAGAGGGGTTTGGACCAACAACCGCAGAACCAAAGGCGCTTAAGAAAAAAGTAACTCCTCGGTTTGAAGGGACTCCTACAACAGCGGGGCTGCTAGTCACTGAAAAAGTAAAAGAAAAAAGAAAGCCGGCTTGTATTTTTGTGAAAAATCCCACGAAAGTCGATAGTGTATGCAAGCACAAAGTATGTCATTAGAAGACAAAACTGTGATTCTATGTCCGGTGTGTGGAAGACGTCATTCGGCCCTAATGTGCCCAGAATTACCTACACATAAGGAGCCATCTAAGGTACCTGACACCACTCCTAAGGAACCAGCTGCAGCTTTGTCGAATCATCTTAGGTCCAGCCAAGTTATCTTACAGACTCTCATTGTTACTCTCAAAGGACCAGTAAAACAGAAGAAAGTAAGATTACTGTTGGACACCGGGTCCCACCGTTCTTATTTCGTAAGCAGTACTGCGGTGAAAATGGGGTATGACGCCCTCGCAGAAGAGCAAGTCTGTCACACGTTATTCGAGGGAGTGCAGCCTGCACCCCAGCGACACCATCGTTATAAGATTCATATGACGGGTATCGATAAATGTTTTTCCTGCAATTTCGACGCATTGGACCAGACTACTATTTGTGGAATGATTCCCCTTATTCAAAGAGGACCTCTGCTACAAGAGTTAGAACGAAGCAATATCCAATAATCAGATGTTGGTGTGGATTGTCCTAATATCGAGAATCTTGTTGGAGCAGGTATTGCGGGAAAGCTACTCACCAGCCAGATTAAGTCATTAACCAATGGTATGGTAGCGGTGGAAACCAAACTAGGATGGACCATAATAAGATAGCTGCCATTGGAAAATGTTGTCAGTTGCCTCGCGCACCAAACCACCTCGCTTTTTGTCGCCCATGCTGACGTTTCGGATTTATGGAGATTGGATGTCATTGGTATACGTGATGCCGTTGAGGTGCAGTCCAAGGAGGAACTTGATAAAGATGTTATGAAACAATTTCTCGAGACTGTCAGACAAGAAGAAGATGGACGTTACCGTGTACATCTTCCCTGGATAGCGGGGCACCCAAGGTTACCAGATAATAGGAAGAGTGCTCATCAAAGGTTACTCAGTACTACTCGAAAATTAGAAGCGTTAGGAAGGCTTGAGGACTATGACCATGTCTTTCAAGAGTGGCTGGAATGTGGTATCATTAAGGCAATTCCCACTGAGGATGGGACAACAAGGAAACACTATTTGCCGAACCGTGCCGTCATCAGGGAGAAGAGTTTAACTACACCGGTTAGGCCGGTGTTTAACGCGTCAGCAAAGGAGAAGAAGGCTCCATCTTTGAATGATTGTTTGGAAATGGGACCCAATCTCGTGGAGTTGTTACCAGCCATAATGATGAAGTATTGTCAACATAAGATTGGTGTCATTGCTGACATAAGTAAAGCCTTCTTGCAAATCAGTCTACGCACATAAGATAGGGATTATCTAAGATTTCTCTGGTGGAAAGATTTTAATGCACATGAAATCATGGAGATGCATCATTGTCGCGTCGTTTTTGGCGTAAATTGTAGCCTCTTTTTATTAAGCGCAGTAATACAACATCACTTGAGGAATGCCCCTTCTGATCTTCAAGCTACCGCAAAAAGGCTGAGTACCGCGTTCTACGTGGACAATTGTGTTACCTCTTTCAAGAATAGTCAAGAGGTTAATGACTTTGAAATTGAAGCACAACAACTGATGGTCAGTGCCGGATTCAACCTGACAGGGTGGGAGAACACACTCGACAGTGATACCATTTTGGCTAAATCGACGTTATTACTTGGGCTGCTATGGGACAAAGTTACTGATTCATTAAGCTGTGATGTATCGGGTCTGTGCGAAGTCAAGCCAGAAGATGTTACAAAGCGATTTATCTTATCAACTTCTCATAGAATCTTTGACCCTATTGGATTCACCAGTCCTGTTTAACTTGTGCCTAAAGTGTTGTTGCAGGAAACCTGGGTTTTGAAAGTAGGATGGGATTCCCCACTTCCCGAGGAAATAACCAAGACATTTATTAGTTGGTTCAAGGAATTAAAGCAGCTTGGAAACATCGCAATACCTCGTTGGATGTTAACTGAAGAGTCTACCAAGGAGTCGTGGACTCTACACACGTTTTGCGATGCTAGTAAGGCCGCGTATGCGACTGTCGTATATCTACGAGCAGTCTCAACTAGAGGAATCACCATACAACTGATTCAAGCTAAGGCTAGAGTATCTCTGTTAAAAAGGACCACTAACCCACGCCTAGAGCTTTTGGCTTGTTGTATTAGGAGTAGAATAACTTCATCTGTAAAGGAGGCCTTAGAATTGGACGGTGTACAGTGCTACTATTGGACCGATTAGACCACCGTACTCCATTAGATTAAGAAGAATGAACAATGGGGTGTGTTTGTCAGTAACCAAGTTACTGAGATCAACAAGTTAACCTGCTTTGAGGAATGGCGACACGTATCAGGAAATGCTAATCCAGCGGACTTATCATCTAGGGGATGCTCTGTTAAGCAACTCATCGACTCGAGATGGTGGGAAGGGCCTGCCTGGTTGAAGATGGACGAAGAACATTGGCCCTCTTCCGCATATGAGATTAAAGAGGATGAAGTTGATAAAGAGAAAAGGAAAACTATTTTATCTGCCCTTCTAAATCCAACGGTTTCAACTCCATGGTATCTGAAGTACTTCTCGAGATACGAGAAAATTATCCGTATGGTAGCTTGGATAAGAAGATTTGGACATAACATTCGCAATCCAATAAAGAAGATCACTGGCGATCTACAAGTAGATGAACTGTCAGCCGCTGAAACACAGTTGCTGACTCTAGTTCAAAAGGAGGCTTTCCGTGGTCCTGAAGATAAAGTTCTCCATCCATTAATTATCTTCACCGGTTCCGATGGTCTTAACCGTGTAAAAACCAAGATTGTATACCGAACAGATGTTAAGGATTTCTGCAGCCCTATTGTTCTACCCAGCAGCCATCCCTTGGTGGCACTTCTAGTCAGGGACCTGCACATTCAAAGCTGTCATGCGGGCCTGCATTTCATGTTGACCGCCTTACGAGAACGATTCTGGATCATTCGTGCGAGACAGGTTATTCGGAAGGTCATCTCCCAATGTGTGATCTGTCGAAAATTTTCTGGAAAACCAGTAAGTGATCCCTGCGTCACTGCCACCCGATAAAAGGCAAGATGCTTCAGCTTTTCAAATAGTTGGCGTGGACTTGGCTGGGCCACTATACTTACAAGACCAAGGAAAAGCATGGGTAGTCCTGTTTACCTGTGCTGTGTATCGTGCTGTGCATTTAGAGCTCGTCAAGACTTTGTCTACTGAGGACATTTTATTGGCCTTGCGTCGATTTATTTCAAGACGAGGACGTCCGGAGATTATATATATAGTGATAACGGAACAAACTTTGTCGGTACTAAGACCGCTCTTTGTTCCATTGACTGGAATGCGATTGTGGCAAGAACCCCACTAAGAAGAATCAAATGGAAATTAAAACCCCCCAGCCGCCTAATGGTGGGGAGGTTGGTGGGAGCGTCTCATTGGCCTGCTGAAGCAGCTGATTAAGCGAGTCCTCGGGAGAGCATCAATCAACATCGATAAAATGATGACACTTATGCGAGTGTGAAGCCATAATGAACTCTAGACCCTTGACTTATGTTTCAAACCATGCAGAGGACCTGACCCCCTGATTTCATGATATCCCGTCTACTAGTGTGCCAGACTTGGATGGAACTAATGTTGTAACTCTTAGAAGGTGTTTGCGCTACAGGAAGAAACTAAAAGAAGATTTACTGCAACGTTTTAGAAAAGAATATCTAGGTCAATTAATACATCGGCCTTTTAAAAAGGAATTCGTCAAGGAGGTAACGATTAGCGACATTGTACTTATCAGTTGGGATAATCTTAAACGTTTTGACTGGCCTCTTGCTAAAGTAATTGAAGTGAACCCGGGGCGTGATGGCAGTATTCGGATTGTTCGTTTAAAGACAGCCAGAGGGGAGATAGTACGTCCAGTACAGTGACTGGCGCCACTTGAGATTAGCGCGAGCGAGCAGGACGATCTTGCCTCGAGGATATCATCAATCAGCAGTGACCAAACAGAAGAGAAGAACTCTCCTGAGCAGTCTCCAGAAGAAAAGAACTCTCCTGAGCAGTCTCCAAAAGAGACGAACCTTCCTGAACCGACGCCGGCAGTGTTCCAGGTCGATCGCAGAGGGAGGAAAATTACAGCTCCACGAAGACTTAACTTGTGAAATTACCTGTATTAGTTATTTGTTTGATTTGTTATCTGTTTTGTTTTATGCAAATCAAAGGTGGGAGAATGTTTGGAATTTGGGGATTTGCCTTTGTCTCCCGATCATTTATGGTTTGCCCTGTTTTTCGGTTTGCACCTTCCTGTTAGTGCAAAACGAGTTGTTCTCGAAAGTGCAGTAAAAGTTTCAAGTTGTTTTTTAGTCAACTCAAGTCTGTTGTGTCTAGTTTTTGGTGAAAACAAACTGGGTAGTGCACCCAACTGATACAACCTTCAAGACCTGGAAGTATCAGGAGTCTTTTTGCCAGAAAAGCAGTTTTCATTGCCTCTAAGTCCACGAACCTCGGGGGTAGGCTTAAAGGCTGGTCGCCCCATAGTCCCCCAACAGTCCCTATTTGCCTGTCTATCACGTAAGACAAATTAGGAAAGTAAATTAAAAAACAAATAAGCTAAACTAAACTAAGCCAGGAGGAGAAAACATGTTTCCTTTGCATTGTAGTACAATGGGAAACAAAAGATCTGTGGCCTCACTCATTACTTGGTTGCCCCAATGTACATGCATAAGCGTGTCTCCAGGGGTCGCCATCTCTCCAGCATGTTTTCTCGCTCTCTTTTCCTCTTTTAAATCTCTTTACCATTGTCTTTTCTACTCTTTCTATGGTAATGCTCCAGATATAAAAAGCAATCACCATAGGCGCTCCACGAGGTAACAAGGATTCTGGACTACACATCCAAACAATTTGAATGTATGCTATGTATAAGTGTTATTATAGGCACCATGGGACTCAGCCTATCTCACCTTTGGATTAAGTATGCAGTATTGTTTGATGGTGTATAACTAAGAATATATGTGGCTATACTACTGGGAGATAGTTCTTTTGTATGGTTTTAACAAGTAGCATTTTAGCCATTAATGCCACGACTTCAAATCAGTTTTCAGGAAAATCATTTCAGATTTCATCAATAAGCTTCATTTTTGGTTCTGATTTCACCAAAGATCAGATTATAATGAAGTAAGCAGTGTCTAGCCAATAAACTTTTGGCTTCAGGCTTATATCAAAGCCTGGACTAAATTGCAAATACTACAATAAATATGCCATCCTTTAAATTTTTAAATCATAAAATAATTTCTTACGTCTTTATTTCCTTTGTGCATGTACTTCGCAATCTGCTTTGCTAATTCAGTTTTACCTGAAACAGAGAAATGCAAATAACTTTTTTATAATAATTTACCGTGACCTACCTGCCCAGAAAAAACACATAAAAATATGACATGGAATCAATCATAGCTTCATATATAGCTTATTTTACAAAAACAGGAGAGGTCGATTTGTTATGTTAGCCTATAGATCCTTTAAGGGGGTTTGGTACCCTATGTATTTCAATGGTAAAATTTGCACTTCACTTCATTTTCAAAATAAAAAAAGTTTCAATAAAATTAAAAATGTATACACATTCTTTAAGACGTTTACAAGGTCTTGTTATATTTATTTTTTG
>JAQGBW010003871.1:0-15130 GCA_034698625.1 Julus scanicus | reverse complement strand
TAATTATGTTGTTTTTGACATGCCATACTTACAGTGACGTTGCATACTTGTATTATTAACATTATTGAAGCAGTGTGGTTATGTTGTTTTCGACACGCCATACTTTGAGTGGCGGTGAATTAACCGAGTAGTACCGAATTTTTTTCTAGGGTTAAAACCCTAGGTCAAGCAATTGTTGAAGAAAAACCTTCAAAAGACCAAATTGCAAGAAGAAGGTATAGCTTCATACAGGTGCAAATTGTTAAGGGAATTGCTCCTTGAATTGAGAGATGTTTTGTCTGGTAACCCCACAACTTTAAAACAAACAATACAAATAGTAATTTCTGAAGAAGAAAACGAAAAACTTTTGGCCGATAGAAGTGGGATTAACGCACTCAATGATGATTGTAGAAATAAAGAGAACATTAAATTAGACTAGAACAAAATGATTAAAGAAAGATTAAAAATTTAGAAAGAATAACAAAAGAAAAGAATAAAAAAATCAGAGAAATTAACCCTATGCCCAGTACCTCAAACACCTGTACATTTTTCAAGAAAGCAGGACCTACAGAAAATGGTTGTTATATAAAAAAGTTACAACTGACAGGAAATACACAAAGGCAGCCTATTGAATGTTATAAATTTCACAAACTTGGGCACATTGCACGAGAATATAGATCAAACCCAGGTCAATACAAAAAAGTTTTGGGAGCAGGCAACAAACAGCCTTTCCAGGGACAACAAAATAAGTTTGTTCTAATTTGCTTTAAGTGCCGAAAGAATAGGCACATAGTACCCCAGTGCCATACAAATGTACAAACAAATCTGAAGCAGCAAAACTA
Organism: Julus scanicus; assembly: GCA_034698625.1. NCBI lineage: Eukaryota > Metazoa > Arthropoda > Diplopoda > Julida > Julidae > Julus > Julus scanicus. The sequence goes on along the minus strand of JAQGBW010003871.1, from coordinate 14,309 downwards.
AAGAATCTCTTTAGTGGTGAAGTTCACAGAAAGGATACAAACCATCAACCTCAAATTAGACAGTACCAGGTGTGTGGTGTTGGAAACAAGGCTTAATGTCCTATTGTTGAAACACAAATTAAAAAAACAAAGGTATAAGCTTTATAGGATACTGGAGCTTGCATTTTTGTACTTAGCAGATCAACTTTTGCAAAAATCTTTAATTCTAATACAAGGTCAAATCTTTACTTAAAAAACGAACAAATGCCAGAGGTGATAGCTGCCAATAGCGAATATTTTGGATTATTGAGAGTAATTAAAATTCCTATCAGATTTCACAAAAAACTCATTAAAATGCGGCTCTATGTCAGTGCTAATAAAATGTCAAGCCAGTATCAAATTATATTTGGGATAGACAACATTAAAAAATTAAATTTAAGATTTCACTCAGATACAAATTGAATTTAATTAAGGTCATTAGTATTTGTCAAATAGTTAAGAAAACCCGAAACTTTAATACGGTCTCTAAAGCTACAACACATTGGATTAATGACTGTATTAGGGACGTGGAAAAGGATTATAAAAAAGGTAATGAATGTATTAGTAAAGAAAGCAGACATATTTGCCTCTAAATTAAGTGACTTAAAGTCCACAAGCTATAACACTCAAGCAGTAGAATTGCTTGACAAAATTCCAGTATTCATATGGCCATATAAAATTCCACAAAAACAAGAGGAAATCCTGGTGGACAAAATTAATAAGCTATTAGAAGCTAAAATAATTTGTGAATCAGTAAGCCCTTACTCAGCACCTAGTGTGTTGGTGAATAAACCAGATGGAAGCCATAGATTAGTAGTTGATTTCAGAAGGTGGAATGACAAAATTGCTCAAGATAAATATCCCTTACCAGAATTGTTGAGTGTAATAAATCAATTAGTCAAAACTAAATACTTTACAACTTTGGATTTATGTAGTAGATTTTTTCCAATTTCAGTACAGGAAAGGGATAGGTATTAACTGGCATTCAGTACTACCTTCGGACATTACGAATTCAACAGAGCTCCTATGGGATTAAATACATTGCTTAGTGTCTATCAGAGATTAATAGTCAATGTGTTAAAGGATGTAAATGGAAAAATTAGTTTTGTGTATATGGATGACATCATTGTTTTAGTGAAACTCCAGAGCAACATTTTGAAACGTTGCAAATTGTTTTTGAATTGCTCAGAAAAGTAAACTTAATGGCAAAGCCATCCAAGGGTGACTTTATGCAAACTACAATAAGCTATTGATGTCATACATTAACAAGTGAAAAAATTTAACCAGGTGAGAATTAAATCAAAGCAGTAAAGGATTTTTCATGTCCCAGAGATATTAAGGGAGTACAGTTTTCTTGGATTAGATGCAAAGCACTTTTCAAGTAGTCAAAGAAAGACTAGAATAAAGTGCTGATAAACAGGTTGCTGATAGAGCTAAAGTGAAAGGCATAGAGATCTTAAAAGAGGGGATAAGGTGTTGTTATACTCACCTCAGATAAAACCAGGAAAAACTAAGAAATTAAGTAAATAAAGTAGAGGGTTATATCAGATAGTTAAGCAAACATCTCCAGTTAATTACGAGATCCAACATTTGTATAAGAGAAAAAGATAGACATATTGTCCATGTAAAAAGATTTAACCGATTTATTACCAAAAATCCATGGGATTTTGAAGGTAATAATGCTCCAAATAAGAAATGTGAAAGTGAGGCTATAAAGCCAAGTGATATTAAAAAACAGTGAATATTGGAAATCAAAATGAAGAAATTGAGAATAATAAAGAAGAATTTATTGAATTGGATCAGGAAGATAATACTATTGAAAAACCGCATTTGCAAAGAAGATTTCTTAATCGAAAAGGGCTACAAAAGTAAGTGGCATGCAGCCTGATGCCGTCAGGTACAACTTACATAGCAGAGGACCAGTTTCATCAGAACCTTTAAAGAAAAATGTAGAACAATCCGAATCATTTGAGTCAAATCTATTAAAAGAAGTTTAAAAACTCATGGTTGAGGCCTAAGACATTTCGGAAACAAAAAAGGATTCTTCTTTTCAAATTGAAAATACCCAACAGGTAGAGGCTTTGGAACGAAATACTCAGCAAGATGAAACTGCAGATTCAGAAACTGAGAGATTGGCTGACAAAATTTTGGATGTAATGATGAACAAATGGCTAAAGTCGTTGCAACTTAAGCCTGGTTCACACCAGGCGAAAGTAGCGCACTGTGAGCAAGGAACCCATCTGCTAAGGCCGGATATGACGCGCGTGTGTGCGCAGTACCTAGTGCACCCAGCGCACTTCACGTGACCAAAACGTTATCGCTGTCCTCCTGGTCTTGCTAAAAATCACTTTTGGTGCGTGAGTTCACTTTTTTGGAAAAAACATGGCAACCGATTTTAGCGTTACGAAGGTAAGCACGGCGAAATTAGATTAATTTACCTTTTTATATTATTATGGTGGGTCCAGGAGCTATTTAATTTAATTCTAGACATTGCAAGCAAACTTTGTGGGGCATAATATGTACTCCAATAAAAATTAGTAAGCCCAGAGTGGCGATTATAAATTCATTGATTATAATGTCATACAAACTCGGCGCCTTTTGTTTTTTCGTCTGCTATTGACGTGCAGGACACCTTTAGCAGGAGCACCGATCAGTAGGGCCAGTAGTACCCTTTTTGTGAGGTGCGCTTAGTATGACACTGTCAAAAAATCGGTATTCTGTGAGCGAGAGCACGACGCTCGCTCACAGTGCACTACTTTTGCATGGTTAGAACCAGGCTTAAGGAACCTGGTAACAAAATAAGCTCACATAGGGATGCTTTTATTTATTTTCCACGGTTATTGATTTTGTGTTTAAATCAGCATGTAGTTACTTCACAGTGAAGTGAAAGTGATAACAATTTGGATAAGTCAAGTCAGTCTCAAATGTAAACCCAAAAGCAAAAGTTATGCATCCACATAAGTACCATTGGCAGGTCTAAATAATAAATGCACAGATTGTGTTGCTGCATGGAAAAGTAGTATTTTTACAAAGGAAAAGGTCTCTTTTCCGTGACTACATTGCATTTGGAATCACAAAAAGATGAACGTGGATGAAATCTTCCTTCCATGCGGAAGGAAACTTTCATTGTACATGCAATAATAATTCTTGCATGGAAACCAAAGACTACTGTGAAGCTCATAGCCTTGCTTCTACAGGATCATGTGTATGTAAGATATTACCAGCAAAAGTATCTCTAATACATTATGATAAAATGGAAAAATTAATGAAAATTTCGAAATAATTTCATATAAAGGATGTTATTCTAACATCAAAAGCATACAATTGAGTCAAGAAAATCTTGAGTTATTTTGGCTACAAATTTATTTAATTTCCAACAAGGGAAAGAATTTATCAAGTTTACCGACCTAGTCTTCGCTTTAAGTGAAGTGCGAACACTTAATTGTTAGAAAAAATTGATATGAACAAATTTTTACGATACCAGAATTAAAGCAAAGCATACTACCTGATGATTTCTTCTATGATTCTGGGGATATTTATTATTTTAATAACAATAAAAAAAGCCAAATTCATTACAGAAGGTTGCTCTATATGTCAATGGGTAAATTGTGTATTATGAATGAACTTTCTGAAAACCTTAAATTGTATTCCTACTTATTTCATTATAACATGTTTAATAATATTGGCAAGTTTAGTAATCATTTATTTAAAAAGTGCATTTAAATGTCTTTTTAAATTATGTGTCTATAGATTTTGATATGTCAATATGATTATATTTGTGTTATAAAAGTGTTTGAGACTAACCATGTTGATAGGAGTTGTTAGTGGAAATAAAATTAAACATACTGCTATACAAACTCAAGAAAATTTGGAGAACATGGTAGAACAGCCAAAGAGAAAAACATCATTATTGACAGGTCCAACCTTATGCATTATTTGCATCTTTATTTTTTCAGTTTATTGTCAGTAGAACAAACTGCTTGTACAGAACATAAAATTTTGCTAAGTGGCATAACAGATTGTCAGGACACTCCAGAAGAAAAACATTGTTTGATAAGCACCCAAGCCCAAGTAACTCTTTCAAATCTAGAATATACAACTTGTTTATGACTTTCTGATAAGCAAAATAATCATTTAATAGCTATGGAAATAAGTTTTGAGAAAGTTTAATGTAAAGAGGATACAGTAATACAATATAACACATTTCCCACAGCATTGAATGCAACACATCAACTAGCATGTCCTTAAAATAAGTAATGTGGCTGGCGTAAACATTGTCAAAAAGGTTATAATTTTAAAGCAATTACCAAAGAATATAGTGGTTCAGTGTGTGCAATATTGAATTATAAACCAAGTCACCACTACCGATGGTATCTTAAACCTTATTATGCTATGGCCTTTACTGTAAAAAAAATAACAGGCAATTACTGTTTTCCTATTATAAAAGTTGCCTTAAAAGTTAATTGCACCACGATAACCTTTAGAATTAAAAATATGATAACCATAACAAAAAAATCAGGAAAAATATACCCAGAGGTAGTATGTTCTTATGATCAGTCTAAAACTTTCCAAAAAATTTAGTGGTAAGCATAGCAAATCCACAGAAAGCATACCTGGAGGTTGCTGCAGAATATCGACAGCCTATGAGAAGAAAGATAGAAGTTGTGCAGGCACGGAAGTTAGTCACGGTTTTTTGCTTTTGATGAAAAATTCATAACATGTCATTTTAATATGTTGAGAATGACAGGAAAAAAACTCATCTTAAACAACTAGTCGAGGAAAAATCTCGAATGTTGCCTATGGGTGTACCAAACCTTAGGATTTTTCTAACAAAAAATGGAAGTTTAGAATCCGCAATGCTTACATCTACCCCAGTGGTTGTATCCCTTACCTTAGAGAATCTCAAAATTATGTTAACAACCACAAAAGTTTGTCCAAAGTTTGAAAAAATTATATCATACAAAGGCTGCTATTCATGTGATATGTTTGCATCTATAAAAATTGAGGAGTGTAGAACCTTTTTGCCTGGAGAAGTTCAGGTCAGAATCGATACTATACCGATCTTAACTAGTCATTAAGTTAACCACAATTCCTCAGCAATATCAGATTTGAATTAAAAGTGATAAAAAATGCATTTATGATAAAATATGGGCACTTGTTTACAATATGGGACCAACAGGCAGAGGGAAAAATTTTGGCCTCCAATTATTAATAAAATCAGAATAGGGGGCAAAGCACATTTTTTTATGTGTTTTACTGTGTTTTCCCGCCATTTCATAAAATACATATATGTTGCAATGTATTTGGAAAACAAATCGTTATTAGCTAGAATTTGTGTTTTGTTACAAAACTTTCTTCCTGATTTATTTCTTAATTATAGATATAGTGTAATTAATTTCCAAAGTTTAATTAATAATGTTTGTTGCCGTACATCTATCTACTTTGAATATTGAAATTAATAAATATATTCACAACCATTATTTTCGTTTTTACTATCAAATATTCATTTACCGCCTGGACAATATTCACTAATATAAATTTGTAAATTGCCACAGCTAGTATTTTATACTTTATACATTTACAAAAAAAAACTTTGACTGGATTTTAATTTTTAATTACTGAATTCAGTGATTATGAAATGAATTTTAAAAATTACAATAGTATGTCTCACATTGTACAAATAATAAATTGCTATTTTGATTGGCAATTTACTTTACTGGTTTGAGTTGCTAGTACTCTATGAAACTTTTAAATACTTTGCCAACTGCTCCGCCACTTGTTTACCAAATATGGCATTTCGATAAATGAAATTTGCCACATATTGCATTTCGATAAATAAAATTTGTCAAATATGGCATTTTTCATTCATGATATTTCCCAAATATGGCATTTTTTATTAATACCATTTACCAAATATGGCATATTTGATTCATACCATTTCCAAAATATGGCATTTTACATACATGACATTTACCAAATATGGCATTTTGATAAATGAAATTTGTCAAATATGGCATTTTCCATTCATGATATTTCCTAAATATGGCATTTTTTATTCATACCATTTACCAAATATGGCATTTTCCATTTATGATATTTAGCAATATGGCATGTTTGATTCATACCATTTCCCAAATATGGCATTTTCCATACATTACATTTATCAAATATGGCATTTTGAATAATAAAATTTGCCAAAAAGGGCATTTCGATAAATAAAATTTACCAAAAATGGCATTTTCCATACATAATATATACCAAATATGGCATTTTCAATTAATGATATTTATCAAATATGGCATTTTCTATTTATACCATTTCCCAAATTAGGCATTTTCCATACATAATATTTACCAAATATGGCATTTTGATAAATGAAATTTACTAAATATGGCATTTTCCATACATGAAATTTACCAAATATAGCATTTTGATAAATGAATTTTACCAAATTATACCCATGACCATGATACATGACATTTAGCAAATATGGCATTTTGCAAACATGACATTTCCTAAACGTGTGTGATTATGTGGCTTTTCACATGCCATACTTTTTTATTTTACGTTGTATTACGCCGATGCTGATGGTCGAGTGGGTTACGTGCTTGCCTCTTGATCCTAAGATGCTGGGTTCGCTCCCAGGTCGAGGTCGGTGGGAATTTTATGGATGGGAAAAATTCCCTAAGTGGCGGCTCTGTCGGATGAGAATTTAAACCGAGGTCCGGTGTTGATTGTAGCACCCACGTAGGCTAAATTCCCAGGTAGGTGTTGAAGGCTCATCCCTTGGTGTTGTTGTTTAGCCCTCTTGTTGCAGAAATAGGCCAACATTAAAAATCAACAAACAAACAACAAACAAACAAACATTGTATTATGCACCTCAATTATAAATTTTCAAATTGGAGGTCATTAAATCGAAAACAATTATCTGTTATAATTGAGGCCCGATAACTTTATAGTACCCTATATGGTCAATTAAAAAAAGGCAGGAAGATAGTTTCGTAACAAAACACTAATTGGACTAATTGATTAATTAGAGAAAAAAAATTTCCTTTGGTTCCTGGTCCCAAAATGTCAACAAGTGCCAAAATATGTTTAGCCTCTTAGATAAATAAAGCTTGTGAATTGTTTGATGGTTGTTTGGAAGATCCAGCCATCCATGGAGCAATAGCTCCTATTTAACTTCCATAGCCGGATATGTACCAGGTGACGAATTCTTTTTATCTGGCAGTTTGTTTAATATATTTGGTAATTTGAGAGGGACAATATACACTATAATTATTGCAATTGTCTGTATTATTGTGGGTATATTGATATTTTCATGTGTTATTAGTTGTTTTCACAAATAATCCATACTAACATGAGTGCATAGCATAGAGGGGCAAAAAACCCGGCTTGTATTATGGGAGATGTATTTTGGCTAGAAGGAACTGAACAAAAATAGCTGAAAGCAGGATGACAAGAATAGCTGATAGCAAGGATGGCAAAAATAACTTAAAGCTTGGATGACAAACAGAAGAAAGTCACTCTTCTAAAGTTTACTGTACAGAATCACTGCTCCATCGAAGCAGTTTAGATATCAATGCTCCACAGTTCTGTTCTGCCATTGAGTTTTATGGTATAGTGTTGCCTATCAGTTCCAGTTTCTGTTCAACAATCAGTATTGTCAGAGGAATAATACTGATCTTCAATTAAGTGCTGCAAAGAGCTTCATTTTTCTCCAGTTAGTCTAAACAAAATATTTTCTACAATCACCTCGACTCGGGCCCAGGATCAACGTAAGGCTAAGTTTACAATAACCAGTGTAAAACCTGAGGTCCCGATAACGAAACAACATGTCACTCATGAGGAAAAGGTAAATAGTCAGCCTTTGTCATCATGAGGTCATGCAGCATGGGATGCCAGGGATAAGGAACGGACTCAGCACTACAAGCGGAAGTCGGAACAGAAGGTTGCGAATTTCGAGAAAAAACTCCGCGATTCAGCACTAACAGTTTCAGTATTCAAGCCATTAAACCTGCATGGTACAGAATGCAAGAAAACAAAAAAAGGAATCGGCAAAGCCAGCATCGTGCTAAACACGCTCTTGGATGACACCATCCAACAAACCACTCTGAACTGAACTGAGAAATACATACAACCTCCACTAAAAATGTTACCAAAGATGTGAAACACATAAGAAACACAATGTAATTACACTAATTACATGGTCACCTTGACCTTCTGATTTATGTTGTGGCATATTTATGCCATTTGGCTTACTTATGATTTGGAAGGAAAGGGTTGTAAAAGTGTGCATGCAGTATAAACTTATGTAAACTTATAAGGGTAATTATAACCAATAATTGTAAACATATGCATTCATTATAAAGTGTGATTTTATAGTGCAATTATATAGAGTATAAAAATAATTATAACCCATGTAAATACTAAACAAAAAAACAACTTTCCGGTGGGAACCCGGAGGGAGCTTTCCGGTAGGCTCTTAGTAGGCTCTCAGGAGGCTCGGACTGATCCTCCGGGAGGCTTTCCAATAGGTTCCTGGAAGGCCAAAATATGGAATTTTTAAAATAAGAAATGAAAGGGGACAAAACTATGGTATGCATGGATGTAGTTTGCTTATATTTAGTTGGCATGAATTATCACTAGGGTATGGTTTATAAGGATTTATCCTTAAAAAAACTGCAGCCAATGAGACTATTCTTGGGAGGGAAATAGTAGGTGTTTTTATGTAACCATTGGTTATTATCCATAAATAAGTAACAAAAAGGGTTAACTTTAGGATGGATAATAGCCAGGGATTTTTTATAGAAAAGAGACAGTCCGGGAAAGACAAACTACACACATCTCATTCTCCAATGTCAGAATAATCACGTGATGAAAAAATTCCATAATAGTTATGAAGATTGCAAATAAACTGAAACTTTGCTCTAGAGTAAAAATCTGGGTTTGGCAATTCCTTGCTTTAAAAGCTGATGCAATTACATTTTGGCATTGCATTATAGAATGTTAACATGTCACGGTTAAGCAAAAGAGGTTTAAGTAAATTGCAGAAAGAAAAAAATTTTACTTAAAGTAAAGAAGGCACGAGTCAAGTGGAAAAAGCGTGAGCAGTGAAATGTTCGCAAAAGGGTGTTCACCTTTATGGAAGAAAAATTTAAAAACCATTGAATTTTACAAACGTTCTGAATTAGTTTTATTATAGAACAATTGAGTATTAGGCTTGTTAAATTTTTTTTGTATATTTCTTCAGCAATTTTGAAATGTTCCTTTACTCTTCCAACTGTTGAATTGTCTATTAAGTGAATTATTCATTTGTTCAATTTGCTGAGAAACATTAGGATTATCAAACACGAATTGTCCTCCTCAATTTTCCTTTTATTTTAAATGACTTGATTTGGAAATGCAATAATCCAATGATTTCTTGTAGTTTAATATTAATTATATATTTGAAAATGCATGCAATAATTTCTGCTTGATATTTTTTTGCATTTATCTGCATAAGTATTTACATTTGTTTTACTTCATGCAGTCATTTATTAAACTAAGATGTATTATGTACATATAATATTATGATTTTTAAATAAATTTACATTGTTTCCATACAGTCCCATAGCAAAATCGTATTAGACTATAGGAATAATGGGACGTAATTGCTAATGAGACCTAATAAGATCAATAAGGCAAGTAGTGGGACCTAATGACAACCATTGTGTAAGGGTTTTTTATTGTGAGACTCTTAGGATCAGTAGCATCTTATGAAAACTTTATGGGGTCTAATATTTGCAAGATCTACTCAAATAAAAAATCACGTGGTCTCATAAGGAAAGCAATGAGAATAATGAGAACCTATTATTATTAGGATTTTATTGAATTAGACTCAATGGGTTAAGTCCCTAACTAATTAGATTGAATCATAGTTGTATGAGACCGCATTATAAAAATATGTTGAACAATTAAGACTGTGTGTTTTGTTCTAAACCAGAATGCACCCATATCTTACTTTATGGCCTAGATGTGCTCCGGAAAAGTTGGTTGTTTATCGAAAAAGCAGTGTAAAGAATCAATTTTTTCTGCATTGCGATTTTTTTTGCCTTGTTTAACGAAAAACTCATAAGTGTTTTATTGTTAGCCAAATCCGACCTTGTTTGTGTAAATTGGGGAAACTTATCACATTTTTTTGTCACTTAGTTTCAATACAGCATTTTTTTAACCATATAACGAAGCATTGTAGGCCGTAAATAGCAAAGGCCGTTATAGCAAAAAGCCGTATAGCGAGGTATTGTCTTAGAAATCCCTTAACTAATTTTTTAGTAATTTCTGATAAGTCGCATTCAAACACACATATAATCCTCTTTCAATGTGCTTTCATCAGGAATCATCGGTACGTAAGTGGTAAAGGTATTAAACTGGGAATGCTAGGTACATAGGTTCAAACCCTGCCGAGTGACAGTTTTTTACGTACTTAATGGAACTATTCAGCAGTAGGACCATTAAATTACAACAATAGGAGAACTTCAATAGTTGCACTGAAATAGTTAATGGTCCAATTTACAAACACCCTTTGAAATAATAATTGGATGAATGGTTCAATTTTTTGTAATCCAATTGTTTCTTTCACCATGGTAAATAACCTTTAAACGGTTTGCTGTCAGGATCACATGATGACAAACCAAGATCAGGCCGCAAGCGGCACACTTTTGCCCATAGGGACAGAACGTTAGCGCGACTATCTCTGTTAAACAGCGACACATTTTCGGAACTGGCTAGTCAGCACAACTTGCTTGCAAATCATGCCATTTCTGCTAGGACTGTAAAAAGACAACTTGCGGAAGTTGGCCTGAGAGGATGTAAAGCACGTAACAATCTTTTCCTCTCTGAAAAGAATTAGAAAGCTAGGCTTCAGTGGTGCAGAAAACACCAAGCTTGGCGGCTGATAATTGGGCAAATGTCCTTTAGTCATATGAAACTAAAATCCAGGTACTATTCTCCTGTTAATAATGCTAAAGTTTCATTTGTCAAATTGTGTTCAATTTGGTTCAAGAATAGATTTGATGAGGATAACATGTAGCTTAATTTTCATCTTGTTTCAATAGCTTTTTGGTCCTGGAGAAGAGTACTGTCCTGAATGTATTGTCCCTACTGTAAAACATGAAGGCGGTAGCATGATAATATCTATGGCTACAACAAGCACCAGAAAACCGCTTGTGTGCGAGGGCAGAATGAACTCGATGATGTACACCAACATGTTGGCTTCTGTATCAGAGCCTTTGATTATGTAATTATTTGGGCTTCAGCTGATGGCAGGATAATGCTCCTTGCCATGTTTCTGCAGCTTCGAGGGCAAGGTTTCTACAGCATGGGATTAAACTGTTAGTGGCCAGCACAGTCCCCTGACCTTGATAACATTGAATTATTAGCATTATTCCGAAGGATATTGGTACATTCCAATATCATGATTCCTCATTTAGGTACTTTTAAAAGTTTGGCATCCTTTGATGCTAATGCCGACCTTAGTCCTATTTGGACAATAATTAGTCCTTAGCATTTGCTAGTGTTAAGGCAAAAGTTCGGAGTAGAATGCTTTATACCTCCTAATTCTTTCGAAACTTTTACTTTGAGAAACATTAAATTTTTGAGCAGGCCTAATTATGCTAATTTAAATTACAAAAAAATATTTCCAAACCAACGAGAGAGACACTAACACTACAAAAATATTATCACGCGGCAATTTTGAAGGCGAATACTTAAGTTTCTTTTAATCCAGACATCTGGATGAATAACAAGTAGTAATCAGGATCTTATACTTGTTCGAGCATGGTATTGAGGATGTCTATGTTGCAGTCCGTTACCAGGCAGGTTGGTTCTTAAAGTGGGGTCTTTAGTAGTTATGTTGGTGTAATCTGGTAAACTCCGTCCCAGAGTGTGATGCACGATTCATACCGCAACATTCCTTGCCGTAGAGAGGTCTTCCAAACATTGTTAGGATATGCCAGGCGTCATAATCCCGATCTACAGGCTTACGATGGACATAGGTGGACGTGATGATCCATGGACATGACGGCGGCTGACCAGCATGGTCGAACCCCAAAACCCGAACTCTTCACCTGCTGGCCCAGGCTCCATTATATACGCGTCCACCCACCCTGATGGTGGCCAGGGCAGCAGGAATTGAGTCCCTTCAAGAACATTCTCAACACCTCACTTATGCAACATCATAAGGCCAATTAACATCCTTGAGCATACCACACATCCTGAGGCCCGTCCTCCACATTCCTATCGTGCGTGGGACGAGCCCGCCAAGAGAATTGTTAAAAACAGAACCCAACACATATGTTGGTGCATGTCATCGAGTTCATCCTGCCCTCAAACACAAACAGTTCTCCGGCACCTGTTGTAACCATACATCCCCATATCATCATGCTACCGCCTCCATGTTTTACAGTAGGGACAATACATTCAGGACAGTATACTCTTCTCCGGGACAGCGTCTTACATAATTAACTCCAAAAGTGCCAAAAAGCTTTTAAAAAATAATGAAAATTAAGCTGCTTGTTATCCTTATCAACTCTATTCTTTAATTAATTGGACACAATTAAACGAACAAAACTTTAGCATTAGGAATTAGAGAATAGTACCTCAATGTTAGTTTTATCCATACAATCTCCATACTGCTCCTCAAGCATAAGAGAGTTTTCCAAGAGCCCTTGGGGCCAGCGAAGGTAACACCTCAAGTCATCAAGCTGTTTCCAGAGGCAAAACCGTGATTCGTTTGGCTTTACAACTACTTTCGAAGAGAAAAGAACAGATGAAGGAGAAGATTGCAATGATGATCCAGAAAGGTTATCTAACTCCTGTATCTTAGCCGAAATGAAAGAAAATCCATACATGTCAACGATGGATTTAACTAACTGTTACTGGCAGGTTCCTATTGATTTAGCATGTCAAAAGCTTTTTGCAACCGTTAACCTGTTTGGGACAATGGCGTACACCCGTATGCCGATGGGTGCGCGCAATTCTGCAGCGCACTGCCAACGTGTTGTTGAGGGAATGATGTCTAAGCTCGTGGACGTGGTGCACATGGTTTACCAGGACGACTTAATAGCGGCAGCGGACAGGTTTGAAAAACATCTTAAGGATCTGGACCGTATTCGGAATCTGGTCACGAGACGCAATTTTGGTTTAAAGAGGCGTAAGTGCACCTTTTTTAGTAACAATGCGGACTTTCTGGGACACCACATTTCTGAGGAGAGGATAGGACCCAACAAGGAAAAGGTAGGAGCTCTACTTGACCTAGGAAATCCTAAAAACGTGACAGAACTCAAGTCATTCGTAGGAGCGTGCCGTTGGTTCGGCAAGTTTATTCCCCAATTGTCACACATTGCTGCCCTTTTGTATGCATTATTGAAGAAAAGTGCTGAATTTAAGTTTGATGACAGATGCTGTGTTGCCTTCAATTTATTGAAGCAGAAGCTCTGTGAGGCACCCATTTTGGCTCAACCCAACTTTCAGAAGGGTTTTCGTCTCTTCTCTGACACTAGTATGGACGCCATGGGAGCTGTCTTGGTACAAGGTGATGATCCACCATACCAAGTCAGCGAGTATGCTTCAAAACTGTTTAATCAGGCGCAGCGTAATTACTCCACGATTAAAAAGGAGGCCTTGGCAGTGATCTGGGCCATAGGGAAGTTTAGAGGCTATATTGAGGGAATGCCATTTGTGGTCAACACCGATCATAGGCCCTTGCAATGGTGGATCACGTTAAATAACCCGCAAGGCAGGTTGGCTTGTTGGGCACTTAGTGTTCAGAACTATGTATTTGAGGTGGAATACATCCCAGGCAAGCTGAACGTCCTAGCTGACTTAATGTCACGACCGACAAGTCAGGACTCGGAGTCAACTCCCGAGCCAGTGGTGTTGATACATCACTTTCTTGCAGACGAGGAGCCCATTACCAAGAAAGAGTTTAGACAATTTCAGGTAGATGACCCCCTCATTAACAGGATAATCAGGGCATTTTAATCGGTGGATACGGCAGACGCGGCGGAAGCCCGGACGTACCTAATGCGTGGGTATGTTGTTTTACAAAGCAGGACTTTTTGTCCCTGCCGTTTTGGCGCCACCGGTTTGGCTTCACCGTTTTGGCGCCGGTCATTTTTACACGGTTCCGATTTGGCGCGCACGTTTTGGCGCCGCCGTTGCGGCACGACTTTGTTGGCGCTTATTAAATACAGATTAAGTTGCATTGTATAATGTAATATAATTTAAGTATTTGAGTTACGAAGGATAAG
>JAQGBW010003870.1:0-15130 GCA_034698625.1 Julus scanicus | reverse complement strand
AAAGCAAAAAGCAAAAAACATATTTTGTGGAGCGTCCACACCGTAAAGTTTCAAAAACATGTTTTCGAAAACTCTGCCTTGTTTATGCCTTTTAATTTAACTTTAAGGATGCGCTACCCGCTTATGATTTGTGTAAAAATAAATGCGAAAAACCACATTCTCAGCATATGTTTGGGGATTTAACATCAGGCAAGCATATTCGTATTCATGCCTATTGTTCTGCTATTAGAATTTGGTCAGTGCAAGCCGTATAGCGAATCAATTCTTTCTGCATTGCGATTTTCATTTTTTTTTTGCCTTCTTAAAAGAAGGGAAACTTTTAAGTTGTTTTATAGTTAGCCAAATCCGACCTTGTTTGTGCAAATTGGGGTTTTTTGGCCGTATAACAAAACATTGTGGGCCGTAAATCGAAACTGTGCCATAATTGAAAAAGGCCGTTATAGCAAAAGGCTGTATAGCGAAGTACAGGTGCATTATGGTCAAACTATAGAGACATGATGACCCAGCACAAATAAGCTCTTGACGATGGGTTACGTGCTTGCGTCTCGATCATAACGCGCGGGGTTCTCTCCCTGGATGAGATTGGTGGAAATTTTTATGGATGGGAGAAATTTCCTTAGTGGCGGCTCTTTCGGACGAGAGTTTAAACCGAGGTCCGTTGTTGATTGTTGCACGTTAAAGACCCCTCGTTGGAAAAATTCCCAGGTAGGTGATAAAGGCTCATCCCCTGGCGTTTTTGTTTAGCCCATGTGTTGCAGAAATAGGCCACCGTTAAAAATCAACAAACAAATAAGCTCAAGTGCCATTTTTCACTTTAAAAACTACACAGGTGAGTCGAATGAATGTTAAGTCGATTATTTAGGAAAGTTTCACCTTAACGTCAAAAATACTCATCGCCAGCATTGAGGCAACTGTCTTACTGACTAAAAGCCTGGTATGGCAAAAAAAAAAACCTGCAGTGGAAGTATCCTGATACCTCGAACCCACCCAAAAAAGATCACCAAACAGGCATTTCTACAGGAAATGGGACATTGAAATTTTTTTGACAGGAGGGTTCTTTACTGATCAAGTATGTTTACTGTGGGGAAACTATCAATTTCTCCACAATCGAGCGCTTACTCCGAGCAATCAAGAACCAATGTCATGCACTACTGTCGAGGCGATGAGGAATGTCAACTTGCTACACAACACTGTGCTACTCCACACGGCTAATGTGACCTCAGAAATTCTGCACGGGTTCAAATTGTAAATTGTGCACACTGTTCCTAGTCTGTACCTCTCGTCATGTGACTTAACTTTTTGTCGAGTTAATCAAATGTAGTAATCAAGATACTAACCCCCATATAGCACAGTTGTTCAAATCGCATGAGCTTGAGACCGAGATGCGTCTTAAGTCCCAGATGCATACAACAAATGCACAGAAAAATTGCCAAGAGAAGCTCAAGACAACCAAATGAGAGACTCTGCAACTGTGGTAGGGTGCCATCTCAAGATTTAGCTTGTTTTTTGACCTTTGGTATAGGCCTTAGACAAGTGTGAGCTAAGCTCAACAAGTTTGTAAGTTAGTGGGGCAAATACCGTAATGCTTGGTGTTGACCATTTTTGACATAAAGTTAGTAGTTTTCCAAACAATCATCCAGGCTCACTTCCGTTTCAACTAACACACATACTAAAGATTAACGAAGCATTCTACAAAAGACAACAATAAACATCACAAACATTTATTTACACATTAGAATTAGGAACTACAGTAACGACAGTTACAAAGCACACATGAGCTGAAGCATAAACAAGTGTCAGGAGAACCTAGCACTCTTAATAATGTTTCTTCCAAAACTATAATGAGATGTCCTTGCACTATACTTCCCCCACGCTCCAAAGGGCACTACAACTGCTGTCGTATTATCGTCGGAGGCATACTGCAAAGCTTGATCGACTATAAAATTAGCGGCTTCTTCAGGTTCTTTGCAACGGTTAACGGTGTCGCAAATTTCCTGATCACTAGTTACTCCGTTGATACCGTCAGTGGTGAGAATCATAAAAGCATCATTACCATGTTTTACCTGACAAATAAATCAGAAAAAAAAATTCATTGCAAGGAACAAACATCAACATTTACCTTGCTAATTGAGTTACCTCCAACGAAATTGTGTCCGGTTGGCATATCACGCCGAAAGGTTTCAATTCTAAATCTCCTAAACTCCGCGTCATCGCCAGTCTCCCGTTTACTAGCAGCTGACCTACACTGTTGCATATAATACGACCCCCTGATTTTTCAATCCTATCCTATAAATTTCGTTTAATCAGAACAAGTTTCAAACACTCGGCACTTTTAAAGTGATTTCCAAATACCTTTTCGGCTTTCAGACTAGGAGAATGGTCGGTGGTCAGCTTGTGAGCTTCTCCGTTTCGGCAAAGTATGGCTCGGCTATCGCCTGCATGGCCTATAACAAGTTCGATACTATTTCGTAGCAAACATACTGTAGCCGTTGTCCCTGATGTTGGTGCATCTTTGTCTGAAAAGTGAATGAGTTTAGCTGAACATTTCAACAAACAGAAATGGTTTCTGCCTACATTCTCCAGTTTTTTGTGTGATTTTTATCAAGGATTTTCCCGATTTACGTAAATTTCCTTTCATGGACAAGAAAGTCGAGCATAAACTGGTGTTTAAAATGAACTTTGAGCATGATTCTTGACTTTTTCGAGGTGATAAAAATTCAAGTATGCTACCAACTTTTTAAGGATGCTGGATACTCTGTTAAAGCATGCATCACTAGTGACAATGCTACAAAATACTTACTTGGACCATTGTATGCAACAAATCTAGAAAACGCCGAATCTAGCTCAGGAAACACTGCTTCCAAAATACTCCGCAGGTCCTTCTCTCCTTTTTGAAGCCAGCTGAGAATGTGATCGTGCATGTAAGTATTGCAAAAGTCTGCACAAGCAGGTCCACCATGGCCGTCGAAGACGGCAAAATACAACAAATCAGGAGTGAGTTCCTTCAGCGAAATCCGGTCCTCGTTCGTCATCCTTCGTCCAATGTTGGTCGCCTTGCCCACATTTTCCAAGGAGATTTTCGGGATGGGTTTCCCATGCTTTATGCTTTCGGTCAACTGCAGAGGCAGTTCCATCCGATTGTCCCAAGTCCCGAGGGTGTCAAAATTGACATGGTCGTGCGGCTTGGGTTCCTTCTTCCGACCTGACCCGGCATCATCCGCATAGCCACGCACATGCTTGGACCGATCACCAGCGTATTGAGACAGACGATTAAACCGAAACTGTCCCAACGATGTGCTTGCCGAAACTGGAAATTCGTTGGCGTCTGATAACAAAGATCGTACGACCACTGTGAACGGTCGAAGCTGGCTAGTCCATCGCCTGCTTCGAGCCCCAGAGAGCATTCCCACTCACACTGTAATCATAACAAAACAGACAAATTCAGCCAATGACTAACGGAAGCTCGTAACATATCTCGTGAAAACTGTGCCCATGAAAATACGCTAGGTGTCCAACTACATATTTACTCCCAAGGTCACCTATGCAGAATCACGTGCGTCATAGACAGCATCACGCAGTGACCTAATTACATCGTTGTTATTAGTGGCGAGTTACATTTTTTTAGTAGCTGGTCATGTGATGCTGTCCATGCATGATACAATCTATATAAGGAAGTTTTATTACATAGGTTGATCATATGTCACACATCTGCTACACTGTCACAATTGGAGACAGTTAACAATTCTAGTAATAAATATAAACCGTTGCTTGGCTTATACTCAAATCACACACATGATACTAACCCAAACCATTAGCAAATATGAACGTATATGAAAAATATACATAGATGTGAAATCATGGCAAGCTGACAAAAGTCCTGAATTCACACTTATGCTGATGGATGGAATAAAAAAACACTTACAATATGAATTTTCTACGAAAAACGAGCGTGGTATAACGATGAAAACCTCAGTTATTCAAGAATAATAATACGATGGCGTGATCCAAGCTTGAAGGTCTTGTCAGATACCGCTCCCCTTGGACAGGTGCCAAGAGTCTAAATATATAGCGGGGCTATTACGCATGCGCAATCCGTATATTACTATAGTGTAGAAAATGACGTCGGAAAACGTGTTCAAAACGCCGGATTTCACTCATATTGCTAAAAAGTTTAAAGAGACAGTATATGAACCATCAGAAGATACATTTTTGTTAATCGATGCCTTAGAAAAGGATTTCGAAAACATTAAACGCTTGAGGTAAGTTTGGACTCGATGTATGTAGTCCTAAACCTACTCTTGAGTTGTAACGCAGCGCAAATTTACAATACGGACCAACTAGTTGTAATTCTTTGATAAATTCCAGATATATTTATAAACCTCATAAAGAAGGTAAACAAACCTGAAATACGCTGGGAAGTGCCATCTATTCAGTCTTTGTATCACACTTGGCGCGAATTTATAGATGGCGCTGCTGTACTGCGTTCGATGGATTTTTTGTAGCGTCATGTATAAGGGGCGCGAAATTTAAAAGTAAATTTGGGCGTGTCCACACATGCCACAAAATAGAACTTCAGTTTTTATATGCAGTTATTTACAGTGATCAAAAAAGTATTTGAACACTCATAATTCTGTCTGGTAGTAAATTCATAAATAAATCTGTTATAAACATAAAAACCTTAGTAATATATAACATTTGAATGTAACAGTGCAAATGTAATTTTTTTATACCCGAAAATATAAAATTCCTATGGCAAAAAATTATTTGAACGTTTGGTTTTTAAGCAATTAAATTTGCAAATATATAGGCTGGAAAACAAAGTCTACCTCAGTTTCCTTGGTACACAATTGTTGTTTATGTATTTGTTGGAATACAGTGTTAATTTGGTACTTTCCGGTTATCTCGACCTCATAAAATAAATTTTAACCTACCTAACCTTACCTAGCTTTCTTAGGTTTGGTTAAGTTAGGTTGGATTAGGTTAAAATTTATTTTATGAGGTCGAGATAACCAAAAAGTACCGTTAATTTTATAATGTCTCCCAAAACAATGGAAGTATCACTTGAAGGAGGCAATATCGTTCTCCTTCATAAATAAGGGAGCTGTTACCGCCAAATTGCAAAGCAAGTGAAGGGGGGAGGGGTCCGAAAACACAGCCCTGGAAGCCAAGCATGTGGTCCCAACAGTTAAGCATGGAGGTTGCCATGCAATGTTTTGGGGATGCATGGCATCATCTGGGGTAGGAAATTTTGCTACTAATGATGCTTTTAGAAAGGTGATTCATTTAGACAGCTTCTACTGTATAATCATAAGCACGTGATATAACTGTCTCAAACTTGGTCCTAATAAGCGTTAATATATTTGCAGACAGTATTTGTTTCATTTAGATTTCCATACTTATTGCTTGTTATTTGTTATTATTATATTTTCCTACAATGAAGACCTCTGATGGTATTGGAAGTAGGAAGTGGTTCTGGAATAGTAATATCAGCACTAGCCTCGGCATTAGATAATGCGGCATTCTGCATGTAGGTACCAACTTTTGCTGTGCTGCTTTCTAGTAATCTTAAATATACCCAATGATATTTGAGTTGTTTAATTTCCAAGTTGTGTCTTCTCGATAGATGTACTGATATCAACACATGCGCCGCAAAGGCATCTGCGGAAACTGCAAATGCAAACAGTACAGTTGTAGAGGCCGTCATAACTGACTTGGTTGGTTCAGCCTTCTTGAGAGCTTTACTTTTTTTTAGAAGTTTTTGATATAGCCTACTATTATGTAAATAATTGTTGTTTAAGGTAACGGGGCTGTCATCGAGAATGTCCGGCCTTATTGACATACTGATATTTAATCCACCTTATGTTGTAACTCCAAATTCAGAGGTGAGCTTATTAATCAGGAAGTAGGGACTATTAGGACTGTGAGCATTTTGCATATTCATTTTTGTCTGTTATTTATTCAGATAGGAACAAATGATTTGTCTGCCTCTTGGGCAGGTGGTCAAGATGGTAGACAAGTTATGGACAAGTTATTTCCATTTATAAAACAACTACTGTCTCCAAAGGGTATATTTTATCTTGTGATAATTAAAGAGAATAACAAAGGTACAATGGCTTTTTAAACCTATATTGCATTCTTAACTTTTTTTGAGACATTACTTGTGTTCTTTCTAATGTGACACTGACATCATACGTTTACTTTTTTAGAAGACATTGAAAGAATAATGTCATCAATGGGATTCACCTGTGAAGTTGTCCTTTCGAGAAAATCTGGTCCAGAGCATCTTAGTGTATTGAAATTTTCGCAAATTCGTTAGACAGCAGAAAGCTGATTTATCACTATCTTCCTATAAAAAAATCGATGCCATGTCAAATATGGTCGCATTTACGCTGGACTAGTGCAAATTCAGGTTTGTGTTGATACACTTATTGTTGAAGGCGCCGACTTACCTGAATGTTATAGGATTTTTGCAACACGAGGGCTATAAACACCGTTGGATGGTGATCATGCAGCCTCCATCACCTTAGTACCTGAGAATTTGACATACAAGGGGTTGACTTGAAGTTGAACTTATGATTTATGGAAGTGAAAGGGCATCAAATTAAACACTATAGATCGTTATTTAGACAAATATTCATCTTCGCTTTGTTTATTGCTCATTTATACATTTCGTCGTAAAACTAAAAAAGTTGTGAGAGCGAGCTAATAAAATCTATATGAAAAGTGCTGATTATTGTTTTCTGCAGTAATTATGTTTTTGAAATTATACCGTCACATATGAAGGCGTACACAGTTAGTTGTGTATGACAATTTACAGTATTCATCGGTGTATGGATAAAAAAATTACATTTACAATTACACGGTGCAAATCCGTTTTCCAAATCCCAACAATGGCGATTTTAAAATCTGCACCGAGTCTAAAAAATACTAGGCTGCAATGTCTGGTGTGGTTGACGTTCAACTACGGTGTATGTTCAATTTGAATTGCAGGAAGATTCCTAGAACACGTCCCGATCGGTTCCAAAATCATCGTTACAAAATAATAGCCGTGGTTTTGTTTCTTTACAAAAGCGCACACGAAATAAATGTGTCTATAAATTAATAAATGAATGCTTCGCTCATTAATTTTGGCCATCCGACATCAGATATTGAAATTCGAAAAGAGTTGCCTGCAGTAAATTCGGCAACATTTACAGCATTAGAGACGACATAACTGTCATTACAAATAATACAAAGATAATGCCGAACAAATAAAAATTTCCAATATTATCGAAGAACACGGACAAAAAATCATTTGTTTTTACCGTTTTGCATTCGACAAATTGACCGTAACAGTTTACGAGCAACTCTTTAGAAAATCCGATATCCGAATCGATGGAGAAAACACATTTTACGAAAAATACGCCAACCATTTACGCATGTTTTCAAATTAACTTTTTACAAACAAAGCATCACGAGGCTTAATTAACAAAAGGGTAAAATTTCTCTAACTGATAAGGGCTGCAATACGAACACTCGTAAGTCAGTTTAGAAGCCAAGCAAATGTTTGCGATACTTGCAGATCCTTTTGCTCGTTTCTTTTCTATAAAAATCCTTTGTGGGTAAAAAAGTATGCTCTTTTTAAGTAGGCTTAAGCAAATATTGCTGAAATCACTGTATGCATCTGGGAAAGAAATGTCTCTGCCCCAAAGCCTCCGAATTAACGCTAAACATACGGTATGTACACTATTACCTCGCTTCAAGCGATTTTCCTTAGTTTACACCTATACAGAAAGGCTCGACGAGGTCCGCGTGCGAATTCTCTCCGCACTGACTAATGACTCGAGTCTCGACGTTGGCACGCTGCTTCGGATTCGTCCGACGAATCTCCGCAGTGGTCAACTAAATCACAGATGAATTGAAGTTCGATGCACCTATCGTTAGCACATTTAAATTCCTCGTTAGGAACGCAATCGGCAGAAGGCGAGGCCGGAAGTTGATTTTTGGTGCAGTTTCGTTCGTCCTCGCCGTGCGGACAGTCTGCCCGTCCGTCGCAAACGCCTAGTTTGGAAATGCATCGACCGGAGCCGCACCGAAAATGCGTGTCGGCGGGGCAAAACGAAAGCGAGGTTCCCGATTCGGTTTCGGCCTCGGAAGAGTCGGCATCTCTACGGGAAAGCGTGCGAGTGGAAAGGTAAGCCGGAATGTACGCCCGCCTGGTGCAGTTCGCCGTGCGCTCGTCGCTGCCATCTCCGCACGTGTCGGCGCCGTCGCATACGAGGGCCTTCGCGATGCATCGGCCGTTGGCACAGCGAAATTCCCCGGCGAGGCAGGTGTCGTTACACCCTTCCGGTTCGTCGCTTCCGTCCTGGCAATCGATTAACCCGTCGCAGAAATACATGTTTGGAATGCATTGACCGTACGTGCAAGTGAATTCTCCGCTCGGGCATTCTAGCAGCGAGAAACGGAACAAGCAAACGAGAAAGTTAGTTAACGATTAAAAATTACTCCACGTGCATTTTGAATTACACTCGAGGTTCTGCTACAACTGTCGATCAGCTATATCTAGGAACGGTACACGATTTGATAAACAATTTACAAACATTGCAACTCCGAATCCACGCGACGTAGATATTACATATTGCGTGCAGCGGCATAAACCAGAAAGTTGACAGAGCAGCAAAAGCTAAAGAAGGTTTGCGTACGGAAAAATAGTTCCTTCACCTTATTTACAGAATTTAAGTGTTAGTAAGAGCAGAAAATTATTAGAAGGCATTCTTGTCACAAGCAACACGCAAGCACGCACTTACATCGCTAGATTCCCCAATTAGAAGTGAGACGTGTTCGTGATGGAGGAGAAGCTACGTACTTTTTGTACAATTTTCTTCGTCGCTGCCGTCCCAACAGTCGATTACGAAATTGCACCGTTTTTCCAAAGGCAAACAGGAGGTGTTTTTTCCACACCGAATATTTTTCTGTTCGTCACATTCTGAAAATTGACAATTAATAAAATGCATAAATACGTCTCAAATTGGTCTTACATTTTTAAAGTACGGTTGCCTAATCTACGTACTGCAATTCAGTTCGTCCGTAGTGTCGTAACAGTTAAAGTGTCCGTCGCAGCGTTTTTCGAGAGGAACGCAGAGACCGTTCCCGCATTGCCATTCGTCGGGAAGACAAACTAAAAATAAGAGAAATTTCGTCTTAATTCCAAAATCGCACGGTTAATGTCGGTATTGTTCTCTTTTCGTCGAGCGAAACTACTACCTCTGTCGTCGATGCATTTTTTTGCTCCCGTCGCCAAATGCTGGCAGTACTCGTAAGCCGGGTCGCACCAGCCGCCGCAGCCGGTCGCGTCTTTCGCATCCAAGGGCGGTCGGCAGGTTGCTTCCTTGTCGGAGTGTTTTGCCAAACATATTTCGTCGGCAGTGCACTCGTGGCAAGGACGGCCTAAATAACAGCATTTTGGTTAGATGATACAAATTCGAATGTGCAGGCTATAATTTCCATACATGCAGTACCTGTGAAATTTGGATGAGCGGTTGTCGTAACGATGCTCGTCGTCGTAATGCCCAATTTGCAAGTGCATCTCCGGATTTCGAATCTCGTTCCGCCTTTTTTGAGCAAACATTCCCTGTTGTCGGTTAACACTTCGCCGGTGCCGTTTCTCGTCCTGCAATCCCGGGTGCGCATTTGAGTGTAGTTCCTGTTGCCGACGCAAAAGCCGTTGCCGCAAGCGGACCAGGCCGACCAAGAGGACCAACCAGCTGAAAATTAGAGAACGTCAAACGCGTTAAACACAACCGGTCAATTCAAAGCGAGTAAAAAAAAGGATTACGGCTGCATTGAAAATTGAATGATGTTACATTTCGATTAACCCCATACAAGTATTACATCAGATTTGGTAACCTCAATGATAACACGATCCCTATCATGCGCAGGATATCCTATATTCTAACATTGACAGGAAGTCTCGTATTTATCATTTTGACCAAATGCCTCGTATGACATAAGGAGAACTGCACATTAGTACGGAGGTCCCACGAAGAATTTGCTAATAATTTTGTCGAATTTTAGAACTGGCCCGCAATGTGCCGTGAACAAAAATCTTCACAAGTTTATCGAGTTGTTCGGGTTTGTCCTAAATCAATTTTGGAGTTCGGACCTGTACCCAATGACACCCGACTTCATTACAGACTGTTGTTATTCGGGGCCCCTATTGACTAATCTCGTTTTTCAGCTAAATCCTGCAGTTGATATACTTTTTATAGGATGGATTTCCATGTAGTCCTGCCAAGGACTTCTATTTTAAACCCCTTATTTACTGTGCCAGGCCGCTACCTTCCCCAATGAATGGTCTAGTTACATCTGTAATCCCTATTTATCGTTGTCGGCAACAACAACAACAACGTCTGTCACTTACGGCTATCGGCAAAGTCCATCTGAAAATGCGGTGGAATCCCAGGTCTGGTTCTGCTGGCTGGAGGGTAGCTGCCCGTCGGTGGCGGCCGAAGAAAAGGATGCGATGGCCTGTGATTGTACGAGCCGTTGGAGAAGAAGGGGGTGCGAAGAGGGGACGAGGACGCTGATGAAAGGATAGGTGAAAGTGTGGTGTTGTTGCCGCCGTGCCACGGAGCAGAAGCCGCAGAGACGACGGGGAAGGAGTTGGTACGAGGTGGTTGAAGGACCCTCCGAGTGGTGCTCGAAGTCGTCTGGCGCTGCTGGAGGAGGACCTCTGGGGTTGAAGAGGATGATAATGACGGGGAAGAATGCCCAGAGCTGGAATAAGAGTGTGTAGTTGGACTCTGTTTGGCCTCTGCAGTCGTTGACTCCTCGTGGGTAGTTGTGGAAGAGACGGTAGCCGGGGTGGAAGATTCGGAGGATTTCAAATGGACGGCCGCGCTTGAAGTCGACAATTTCAGCAAACCGCTTTCGAAGCTATCATCAACTGGAAAATAGAAAAAAATTGCTCATGTCATTTACTTTTTTACCCAGTGTTACCTAGTGTACAAAAAAAAAAAAAAAAAAAAAAACCATTTAAAAAAAAACGTGCGTTTCGAGCGAATGGTTCTTAAAGGTTTACAATTATTCACTTGAAATGAAATGTTTCGAAGGTACAAAAAAACCACCTGGCCTTGTATTCATTGCTGGCAGGGTAAAGAACGAAATCAAAGCAATTATTCAAACCTCACCAAAAACCATCTTGACTTTCCCGGATTTTCAAGTTTACTGCAATTTTGCACAAAGAAGCTAACCGTTGATTTATAACTATTTTGAAATTACGAAATTACTCAACATCTAATGTGTCAGTTCTCATTTCCGATATTAAGGTGAAGATTAACAACCTCCCACTCGACCTTAACAATTCCTGTTTTGTAGAAATTATTTTAGAGATCAAAACTTAACTTGCCACATTCACTGAACTTTATGTAGAATCTGAAGAATCTTATACATTTTTTAAAAACACGGATCATCATTAACCATGAGGTAAATGAAAATCGGAAATAACAATGTTAGCAATGTTGTTCTTTATGCTGTAAACTTATCAAAATTTAAATTCTTCAATTTACTCAAAATGGCTAACGAAAGAACCTACTTTCGAAACTTTCCAGTTGTTGTTTTTTAAAAAAAAAAAAAAAAAAAAACAGGTGAATTCAAAAATTTACGTAAAAACAGAATCTGGTCCATGGAAGAGAATCAAGTTTGCACTCATGATCACTTCAAATTTAACTCGCAAATTTCCTTAAGGAGATGCTAAAGTAGTTTTTTGAGAAATCTTTGCTTTGATCACAACCAATTAAGAAAATGGAACAATCGTTATTCTGGTTATTTTGGAATTTTAAATTTCTAGAAAGCTAAAAACCACAAAACTAAAAAAAATGCTCGTAAATAAATCTTAAATTACTTTTTTCTGGGTTTGTGTGGTTTTCTATATTTATTTATTTATTCTTCTACACTCATTCAAGTATATATATATATATACTTTTCTTTGCGACTCAAAACGTGTAGTTACATGTATGGGTGAAATTTAAGAATAAAAAAAAAACATGAAATAATTTACTGTCTTTTCCAAGTGTTAAAAATTTCGCAGAATTTCACTTATAAAAATACAATACTAAGCAAGTGCTTTTAAATTTAAATAAACACATTGGTTTATAATAAACTACAAATTGGTTTTCTGGCTAACGGCTACGGCTTGCGCGCCAGTGAAATTATTTAAACTTTTAAGTTTACAAACTGCCTTTTGTAGATTTATTAGGGACTCATTTTCATAACCCTTTTTACACCCTAATTTGAATTTCATTGTTCAGTTTTGACTGTAAGCTATACCCAAATAATGGCACCCAGTTTATGGGCAATATGAACTTGAATAAAAGATAACAAAACTGTGGTTAGTTCATCCACACGTGTAAGCAGGTACTACAAGATCATGTCATGTTACCAAACACCCAAAATCTTCAACACAATCGTATATGCAGTATGCCAGACATTCATTTTTCTCCTGTTAAATATTTATGCTCAAAAGTATGAAACGGTGGTGTTAATGTGACGCTCGTGGCGCTTGAAATACGAGAATGTAGCGCTTAAAACTACAGGTACAACAAGTATCGGCATTTTCCACTCAATAAATCTTTTTCATTTTTCGCATTAAGTTTTCCAGGTGTGTTCAGTGTCAATATTCATGAAAAACCAATAAATTGGGCAGATTTGTAGGCGCCACATTTGCATATCTCTAAAACAAATAATAATTTTGGCAGAGATCGTAAAAGCAGATACACATTGGATATGTCATGATGTTTATATTAGTATTACGTGTAATATTATTTGGGGGGTAAAAAATGGAGGGGAGAAAAACAATCGCTGCTCGCGAGTTGAGGGAGGACCATAACTCTCTTTTGAATTATACTCGTGTTAAAAGTTGTACCGAAAAAGCAACTCCTAACTATGTTTGTACATGCATAGGGTCACGTACCTGGAGTGTACGTACACCTGTTCTGGTTAGCTCAAATTTATGTTTGTAAAAATTGAAAAAGGCGAAACACACATGACGACACGAACTAGTAATTCAAGAAAGATTCACTGTTTTATGAGCAAAGGTGGAATTAATATTTACTCGCGAAGACGGTTTAGACATCCTTTTTTTATCGAAAGGGCTATAGGGTCAAAGCACAATTTATGAAAACAAATTTGTGGGGAAAAAAGGATTTCTTTTTTCAGACATGTTATCTGCAAGCACTGGGGGGATATGGTCCAGAATCTTGGGGAATCTTACTAAAAAATGGTGCATTAGTATAGTTTTACCTTTGAATAATTTCGGTTTTACCTCAGAAAAATTGCACTTAATTGTTTAATACAAGTTGTTTTAATAAAAATTTTTTTTTTTTTTTCATAAAATGCAAACAAAAATTGCACTTTTAGAGCAGAAAAATTGTGTTTTTACCTTCGAAAAATCGCGCTTATCTAGAACAGAAATTCACAAGTGCAATTCCCTTTTATATTTTGGCGATTCGGGTTGAAATTCGTAAAATTTCGTGAATTTCGGTTGGGGATCTATCCCCAAGATTCCACCCCCCTTCCCTCATATATACATTCGGTCTTCTCCAGGTATAATCAAACCATTGTTATACATGATTTTAATACATGTTGTGTATTTAATATCTTTTTTATAGCTATCCCATAAAAATGCAAATTCAAGCAAGCATGAATTTCATGCAATATGCTCCAAATCGTGATTTTGGCAGATCAGATGCCCTGGCAATTTGCTTATAATTTCTAGTAGAGTCCAAATTACTTCTCCCTCATTTTACATGTAAGTCCGGTGCCCTTTGACCTCTCAAATAAGAGAGTTGATTGCCTCCAATTCGTTTAATGATACATTATCCCAAATACGGTTTTAAAACAAACTAAGACTAATTTTTTTTAAAAGCATGCAACGCAGTGATTATCAGATTTTCTTTTTCGTACATTATAAACTGTGTAGCAATATAAAAAAAAAGCCAAATAACTGTGTAATTGCGCTTTAAAAGCTGATATTATATTTCGAGGCAATCGCTCAACCATCTGCAAGATGATTTTTAAAATGAAGCGATAAAACAGGAAATATAAACAGATAGGGAAAATACCATCTTTAATATAGACAGACAGCAACCATCCTTCGGTGCCTAGGCAAATTAGACGCCATTAATCTCTGGATAATGATCAATTTTCGAAAATTATCTCAACCCTCGCTGTTAAATAACTTTTCATTACGTTTCTGACATATCCCAGATTTCGTACTCTTTTATTAAGTATACCTTCATTGGGATCTGCGCTCGGTTAAATCAACTTAATAAGGCTTTCACGGCACTAGTTAAAATTTATAATTTCCCTAACATCTTAAGCATAAAATAAAATGTATTTAGATTTACGAAAATCAGTTTTCAATCCATTCTGTGACTTTACACACAAACTAAAGTAAGTTTAACATTAAAAACTGCTCTAGCTTCTACCTCAATCATGTATCAGTGTAAAAAACTACACTACAGTTAAGAATTCTGAAACAAAAACCACTGCAGTAATTAAGATAGCAAAGCTTGATAGAAGTTAAAATTCGTGAATGAAACTTATCAATGACCTGTTATTATCAACATTCCTTATGCGTTTGAAGTCGTTATTAACCGAGTCATGTTTTGTAAAACGGTGGCCATTGATAAAGTAGAAAGTCGATTTAGTAAAATAGGCTAGTGGTGTAATTTTATCAAAACTTGAATTTTATATAAATACTTGACATTGGAATTTATATCAGAACTTAATGTTGCAGATGCAATTGCGAGCTTAAATTACATGGGCTGATGCATATAACTATACATTTTCCCTTTGTGCATTCGTGTTTCGTATACCTGCTTCAAGGGTCAATTGTGAAGGACCACCTCGGGGCAAGCCTTATTTACATAACTTAGAGAAATGGTGAACTTTTTGCACGTAGATCAAGAGATTAGACATTAGGCCATGCCTTGTAATTTGGCAGCACGTTGCTGTCGATAGGATGTAATTTAAGGTGAGTACAGGAAAGAAAAATGAACCACCAGACCGATCTATGACTATGACTATGACTATGACTATGACTATGACTTGTAGCATTCCCTTTGAGACGGGCACTCACTAGGAGTCG
>JAQGBW010003869.1:0-15130 GCA_034698625.1 Julus scanicus | reverse complement strand
CTTAGACTTGTACTTTTGTGACATCACTTGTACACATTTACTAATAATTTACAAGTTGCTGAGATTATTGGTGGAATATGCCATACTACAAATCCATAATTTACAACTCCATATACTTGTAACTGGTACACTAATACTTGTACATTTTTGTGGAATAGGGCCCTGCTCTCAAAATTCGAACATCTTTCGTATTTAGCGAGTTGCTATCAGAGAGGTCACGTGTCCACTATTTAAATAATTACGTTGAAATAAAAATCCGCAGAAAACGTATTCTGTCAACCATTTTACACGGCTTGGTGAGGTTTAATGAACTTTTAATGATAGGCCCCAACGAATGCTCGAGGAGGAACGAACCCCGCAATGCCCATGGGAATTTAGCGAGGAGGAATATATTTGCCAATGAAAGCAAACAATTGTTTGAAATTAACGTGCACATCATCATCGTAAGCCAAATCAGTGGTGTCATCGTCTGCGCATTAGATAACTGTGCTTCTTCTTTGGTCTTTATGGCGAAATTTCCGTAAAATCCTTGTAAGGGCTTCTTCGTGAAATAAAGAGGCTGTTTGAAAACGAATCTGGATTCTTTTACTGGTTCCGCTCGAGTTATTAGCTCCTTGTTTTATGCCCTTAGCCATGTACGAGTCTTTGCCTAAATGAAATGTAATCAGCATAAATTTTAACTACTTATGTAATCTTGGGGAGGGGGTGTGTGTATGTAAACCCACTTAGACCCAATTGTACGCATGAGTCCCTGCTGGAAGTTTATAGGCTGGAATATGGGATCCTCGGAGATCCATAAAACTCCAACGAACTTTCAGATATTAGCAATCCTCGTGGCTTCAATTAATCGCAGTTACTTCTTAAACGAACATGGGTCTTCAAAGTGGTTACGTCCTTGATGTGAGGGCTTTACGAGCATCTTATATACCTTGAACTCTGATGGAAAATCAAATGTTAACTACACTGGAGTTGGGGCACCATCATGACCTCATATGGTTTTATGACATCTTTCCAGAAGCCCATTATCTAGTGTTACTTTTAGGATCTCATTAATGAAAATATAAATGATTATCTGTCGTTATCATTATGATTTTAAATATGGAAATTTCTTGCACCAGTATATATATATATATATATATATATATATATATATATGCACACGTACCATGCAAATTGGAATACACCAATTGCTACAGTGCACTTAGGGGCCATTCAAAAAAGAAGTCCCCGAAATTCCTTCAAAAACCAACCCAACCTCCTACCACCTGTCCACACAGTGTCCATTTTAGCCGAAACTCCCCTCATAGACGTCCTTAATATTTTTTTTTTAAAAGTGAGGTGTCCAGAAAATGTGTTGGAGCATACAAAGGCCCATCCTATAAATTTCCAAATACCCGTCTCGCTACAAACTACGACATTTTTCCAGATTTTTCTGATTAACGGAAATTTCCTGACCTCGAAGGGAAATTGCAGCATAAAATTTGTGTTTAACACAAAGTTAGTCATGATTTCCGATTTTCCCAAGGTTTTAAAAATTCAAGTACATTCGGGACTGGGGAAACATTTCATCCAGGATCCATTTTCCCCTTTCAATGACCTTTTAAAACTCGATTAAACCGAAAATTCAAAAAAATTAAAAAGACCATTAGTAGGACGTCCATATTGGCTTCCCCTTTCCCCCTGTCCACATGGTATGCCAGCAGACCCCCTACCCCCTCTTGAGGACGTCCTTTTTGAATGGCCCCTTAATAGGGCTGTGAATAATGGATAGCATTAATTAGTGTTATTGCTTATTTAATGACGACTTATCAGGCAGCCTGTATACCTCTCCGTTTTTTTAAAAATATTTTTGTTTCATTTTCTGCTTGAACTATTAACATGATAACTGTTGTAATGTCTTCATTTCATTGTTATCTTGAGGCTAAATGATAAAAGATTAGTTGTAATATCAATTCTGAAAGGCTTCCACATCTCTGAGAACCCTGGAGCAATAAAGAGAAATTCAAATTAAAACGTGCGGTGTATTCATATCAGATAGTTTTCAGAAATGGATATTGTTTTGCCAGACCCATTAAAATAGACATTTTAGCAGGGAATAAATACATACGTTTTGGATATGTGCCATATTACAAGTAAATACTTGAGTAATACTTTGTATAATATGTCCATATATCGCTATACTACTTCCACAACTGCGCCCCAATCGACCTTGAATTTCATCCCTCTCTCCAGAGGTTGTCTTACAGGAATACAAACCATGTGCAGTTTTCAATATATGGACACACCCAAGTTCGGTCATCCATTGGGAATAAATTTTGTTTGAAATCTTTTCATTTTTGCATGTGTGGTCCATAGAACTGTTCTTGAGGGTGCAAACCTTTTGGTATTTTTCCTTTTAGGTGCTGTCCGAGAAAATGCATGAACATGGAGAAATAAAGCACGTTGGTTGCAGTTATCAGAAGAGTGGTTTTTAATTGCTTTCCTTTTTTTTCAAGCCTCGTTCATTTTCTTTCTCGCAGAATGAGTGTAAAAGCCCTTCTTCTGCCAGCGATCCATTCATTGATTTTTGTCGAGTGTTGGTGGGATAAGGCGAAATGCCTTTATCGTTGGACTGCATTGATATTAATCGACACTGGCGGACATTGGAATTACAGGGGTGATCCATAGATCTTCGATTTCTGGACATATTGTGACGTGACTAATAGCCTGTACTGGGCAATAAATAAAGTGACAAGTGATTTGAGGAATGAGGAAACGTTCAGTTTGTGTAGCACAGTGAAGAAAAAGAAAAGCTTGTAAGCCGATAACAGGGAGCTTTTGGTGCGACACAAGAAATACATTATATTAGTTAGGGTACTGTGGGTGGCCCTTCTTGCTCTCGCTTATAAGCTTTTTCCCGTTTTGTTGCTCAGGCTGAACACGAACTTGTTTCCTACTTTGTCATTGTCAGATTGAGCAAAAAAAAAGCCCTGCTGGTAGCTGGACAATGTGTTTATCGCGCAAGCTGGACAGTGAGACGTATGACATACAGTAATTTAATGATAAGTCACTATATATAGCGGAGTTCAGTGCGCACATGGAACTTTCAATGACAAAACTATATTTTGGCTTACCATTTGAGTTGAATTACCTCCATCGTCCTTAAAATTGTTGTTAAGTTTTTTTTTTGTCATCATTTCATCCATATATCGATGTTTGAATGTTTCTGCATTCATTTACAGTAACCTATATTATCGGTGTACGGGTCATGTTTGGTTGAATATCGTCAATAAGGGTGACAGCTCTTCTGTGGACTTTTGAAACCATTATTTCTACTTAAACTGTGGAGCTTTCGATCGAATAATGCACAGTACAAGTGATGATGTTACTAGTTTTTGCTCTTGAAATTGCACTTATTTCACTCATTCCTCAAAGGGAATTGGGAACATCAGAATTCGCTTTCTTGTCCATCTATTGAATGACAATGCCAAGAATATAGTTACTGAAAGGGAAAGCTTGCTATAGCGAATAGACATATGCTGCACTTCAGTCAGTTATCAATCCAATTTGGTATGTTCTTTTGAAGTCAAACATGCGTAAGCAAGCTTCAGGATCCATTGAGATGGATGTGCTGCTGGATGACGTCATTGGTTGACATTACGCAGTCATTGGAAGCCATTTAACATCGCAATTTTCCTTGCCATTGTACACAAATTTAGCATATTTACGGAGGTCGAGGCACACGCTTTTATTTTTATAATGCGAATTTCGTGTTGTTTTTCACCACATTTTTTGACTTGAAATTCAATGGTGGTGCATTGAATACTACACACAATGATGAGCTATTTTCAACAGCATTGTGTTAATTTCAAATGCCTGAAATTTTTAAAATTCTGACTCATTTTGAAAACAGGGTATTTCATGGCAAATCTTAGTTGCATAATTTGATGCATTCATCATTAGACCATTAGAAAAGATTGCATTTATTATTTTTGAAAAACAGACAATGACATCAAATTGCACCATTTCACCATCGTGAATGCAGTAAAATTATATAGAGCTATATATGGTATTTCCATATTTGTCTGAAGACATACTTATTGGCGCTTTATGTAGATCCATGGAAGGAAACGTGGACTTAGATTATTTCTCGAATTTCTCGATACGTTCCAGAAAAGTTGGTCGTAAAGCGAAAAGCCGTATAACGAAACATTGTGGGCCGTTATAGGGAAATGTCTTATTAAGAAACAGCAAGATATAGGGGTGGTATGCACATGCATTGTGGAACTCGGCTTACTTGGCAATTATTATCAGTATTTTTTGATTTGTTTTTTGGTTTGAGTTGTTAGTTTATAATGGATATGACGAGCGGGAGGAGCACTATCTCGGCCGATTTTTAGAGGAACTATCATGGCATTTGCCTGGAAACAGCTGTGGAAAACTGCGAAAACAACAGACGTGGACCGGTAGACGCCCCGGGAATTTAACTCAGGTCTCCAGAATAAAAGACGAATAGTGTTACCACTACCCCACCTACATCATAAGTAGCAGTATATGGAAAGTCATCTCTGTATTACTTTTTTGTAATTAAATGTTTTGCGCATTGCTTAAGATCATCCAACCAAAAAAACTGAATATTGTTCCTCTAAATAGGGAAAGATATACAACATCTATGGTTGATGAGTTAATGTTTATATCAATTTTTGTCTGCATCTTTAGCAAAGTTAGCTGAAAACCTACCTATGGAAAAGTGTAACACAGTAAACTGGTAAATGGTACCTGGTTTTTCCAATGATTTTTCAAAATTTGGTGTGTTGTCCTTATCAACAACATTTTTCATCTAAGCTGAATGTCCCTGAACTATTTTTGTTAGTATTAATATTATTATTATTTTTGATATTTAATGGTGCAGAACATTTTAAAGTCAGTATTATTTATGATGAATTTTTAAATTTTGTTTTATGAATTTTGGAATTAATTAATTAAATAAACATTTAATTACAAAAAAAGTGATACCGAGATGGCTTTTTATATACTGATGGCATATAAAATGATAAGACGCATGTAGAACTATACGGACATACATATATGAATATAAATGTACGTCATATATATTTTCATATATGGCCAAATATATATCTGCCTGCAAACTTAGTTAGAGATATTCGAAAAATACTCGAATCTTTTCTCCTAAATTTATGATTAAAAATGTTCAATTCATTTTTAGTTAGTTAGTGTTCTTCGCATCCACATCAGATAGAAATGTAAAGAAATTATATGGCAGATTTTTTAATCCGATGAAATATTTCCTCATATTCCTTATGACTTCATCTTTCGGAAAAAATCTGTATGAAAAAGTACTTTGTAGAGTATATTTTCCAAGAAGTTTTGGGTTATAAGGATTTGCCATCCCATTCATCCCTTGCCTTATTATGTGATGGCTTATAGAGGAGCTCTTCGTGCCCATTGAGCAAATGACGAGAAATATTTCCTCTCTGAAGAGTTCAATAATATGTTCGGTCAGAATTAAGGAGTGTTGGCTTTGTGGATTTCGTGGAAGTTGCTAAGAGGTTACTCACTTTGTGCTCCAAGAGTTGCTTACAGAACTTGGGAGGTTGGAGCTTATTTTAAGTGGAGAGGATTGGCGATGAAAATGTTAGTGTCGTTCAACTCTTGGGTTAATAAAATGATATCATAATATAAGTTGGCGATGGAAGTCGCGCCAATCGATGAAGTGAAATCTCTTTTTAAGTTAAACCCCTTGCTGATTTTCTGCTCGCTATTGTGTGCAATTGTGCCCTCGAGTTTGCTGGATGAGAGCTCGCTCTTTATTTTTATGTTACCAGCACATACAAGCCTCCCCAAACGGCTTACAATCTCCGGAACACTTCAGCGTGCTTTATGTTGGGGCCTTTTTTTTCTTCTTCTTCCGGGAATACACGTTCGGAATTAAACCTCTTGGAAGAGGAATCTTCCGTTGTGTAGTTTATCTGCGAGATGGGATTACTAATTTATGGCTTCCACAAGCTGGGAGTCCTTTTGCATTTTGGGGCCGAAGAGAAGGACCGGAATAAGACGATCTAAGCTTCCCCACATAAACCTTAACCACCATGTTTCGAACATATTAACTCCATGGCAACCACTTCTCTTTATGCCCTTGGAAAGTCCTGCAAGACAATCTTAAATTCTCTAACAACCAAGTGCGTTACAATCTATGTCCAGTGTATGAATTGGATGTTTATAAATAGATATACTTGAATGGACAGTCGACAATGGGATCTTGGTCTTCGCCAACCTTGCAAATCTTTGGACTTCAGTATTAAAAGTTGTTTAAAATTTGGAACTCATTCATTTGTCATTTTCAGACATGGACAATTTTTTTTAATATTTATTTTATAAATATTTGGTAACATTAACTTTCTTAGATTGATTCCTGTTTTGTTATTGGCAAATATACATTTTATTGGTTTCATCTGATGTATCAACATTATATTCAATATTTTTTTTTTCTACAATTTTGTTTGTTGAAGTAAATTTATTCGGCAACTCAATCGACTATCTACTCTTATAAACTCGTTGCGTAGCTAAATATGCTCGGGGAGGTTTTCTCTTTATTTGAAAATTTTCATTTGTTTTTTATTTACTGCATTTTTTCCCCCAAAAAAATTGCTTTGGGTGAGCTACATTTCTCTTTTGCATCGAATGTTCATGTAGCTGCATAACAGTAGACTGTTATTATTACTGTAGATGATGCGTGTTCAATTTCTGATGTATACTAAAAGGATTTTTTATGACTTTTTTATCCTCCAAAGTATAGTTTTAAAAAAATAAAAAATATATATATAAAAAATATGTCAAAACTCTTAAATTATTGTGCAGGATTACCTTAGGAAAACTTTTGGTTGGATATCTTTGTATATTATGTTGTATATACTTGAAGTGAATTTTGACAGGCGTTGACAGGTTGGAAGACGATGGTGGTTAGTAGCTCTCGGAGATATCCAATATGTATTGGACCAAGAAAATCATAAAATTCGTAAGGAGATTTCTGGAGATCCAAAAATCGCTTTGACTTGCTCCTGAGGGACACTTTATGTGCTGTCTGTTGGGTACCGTTTTATATTGAATTGAAAAACTGGGTTGAGAAAGTATTTATATTATGAAATTTCATATACCAGGGTGTTCAATCAGCAGCCTTGAAAATCAAAAATCAGAAAATGTGCTTAAAATTCGTGTAAAACCCCAGTATATGCTGGGATTTCTTCCCCCTTAGGACAATTCTGTTAATAGAAAAAAATTCTATGTAAAATAAACATTTTTTTAAAATTTTCCAGAAAAATTTAATGACTTCTGTGCGAGGGGTCCTTGAAAATGTAAAGGATGATCTTTTGAATCCTTGAAATACGCTTGAAATTTTTCCATTAAATTTCCTTGAGTGACACCCTGTACAGGATTTATGCCCACACATCCACGTAAATGTTACCATATATGTATAGTATTTAATGTAATACTTTAAGGCCATTCAAGGCCCTGTTTCCCCCTGTCCACATGCCATCCGACCCCTCCATACCTCCCTCTTGAGGACGTACTTTTTGAATGGCCCCTAAGCCCTTGCAGTAATTCTGTCTTGGCTTGATGTATACCAATTATGGATCCAGCTTGTATTTATACAGTTTCTTGTGCATGTCATTCAAGATTCCAATAACTGCTAAGACAGCTGTGAAGACTCGCATATATCCGTAGTTCTTTGCACAAAAGAAATCCATTACTATATCGCCAGTGTATTATGAAGATTCAAGCCTCGTCTAAGTGATTATTGGGTTCCATTAATCATTCAATGAGCAGTTTTGTACCTCTGCTGAGCTCAAACTTCCTTTTGCACAAACTTGTTGTTGCAATAAAGGATGCAGTCTGTGTGTTGATAAGCAGACATCTTAAGCTCGTGTAACGAGTTCCTGCAAGAGTTTAATAACGCTTCAGTGGCAAAGGGAGTGTAGCAGCCAATAGACCTAAAGCGATAATAGATGGGCAATAATACCACTATGATGTTTATCCACTTGTCTGAGGAATATTGCGACCTCAACTTTCCTTAGCTTGATGCATGACCAAGGAAATTACTTAGCAGCCTGATGTAAGAATAAGGAGCTTGGTTATATTTTTGAAAATGATCTTATTGGAACCAGTATCTTATGCGAATTTAAAACCATTATCGTTAAGGTGGGATGCACCAAAGGAAACACGAAAAACACAAATTTCAAACATGTTTGTCGCATAGTGTTTTTAACCAATATTTCCAATAAACAGGCTTGTAACAATCTTGCAAAAACATAGTGTATGCACCAAAAATACATTCCGTGAAGCAATGTGGTGCCTGATATATTAGAGAGATTTAGCTCAAAAAATCACCATTGACGTTGACGTCATTTTTCGAAATACACATGTGCCTAATGATTCTGGATAACGGTGAACAAAACCATAATTTTTTTGGAATTGCACCTGCAAAATGCAAATATTTTACATAGAACGTTCCCCAAGGGAGGGGGAAGGGTGTAAAATGGCTAGAAAAACGACCACGTGGTTTTTGAATGGCCCCTAGACTGAGATCGACAGGAAACATCGAAATGTTCTCTGAAAATTAACGTGTTTATTCAAAAGTTTCATGAAACTTCTGGGCGGAACATGGGAAGGAAACTTTTCTCCAAAACATGTTTTTGTTTCGTGTTTCCTTATGCTGTCTTTGGTGCATAAGTGCCTTCAGTACTCCCGGTTTCTTTTACGGAAATTGCTATTTGTAAATTGTGTATGTTTACTATTATACAGTATAACCTGTCTAAAATCATACTCTTGGGACCGGTGAAAAATATGCTTTAAGCCAGATTATGCGTTTAGACAGGTTCATTTATTACACACCCATACCTCGCTTTACTTCCTTCCAACTTTTCCAGAATATATCTATAGGGCGTTAAGCGAGGTATGGGTGTACTTACATATTTACAATTACTATCATATGCTCATATAACCAACGTAACGATTTTTTTGCAGTAGGCCTACTGTATTCTCATTGTCTGTTTTCCTATATTCATTCTCTCATTCCAAGTTGGTTTAAAATGGCTAAAATTTGTGTAGATCATATTCTCAACCATTGTGCTGGACGTGTAGGGTACTTCTGGGAGTTTGATGTGCGAATTCAGCTTGCACATACCAATTTAGCTAACACCCGGTTTACATGCCAAATGGGTTCACTTTTGTAGGTTAACCTTTAGGAAACAATATTGCAAGAAACAAATTGTTCCCCAGTACGAAATTGTGTGTGAGGAACTGGCTTATAAAGTGTTATGTCCTGTAATTGCAGGCGCCCAACTGACTAATATAATAAGTTCCACAATCCGTAATGGAACCGCTAAGCTAGAGCACATACATAACAGGGTTCCCCAGACCTGGAAAACCTGGAATAGTCAGGGAAGTTGGAAAGACCTGGAAAAGTCAGGGAAATGTCAGGCGAAAATGTATAATATTTGAGAAAATGTCAGGGAAATTTACTATAAAAATTGATGAACTTTTAAGAGCTTAAATTAATTTTCAGGACTTTAGACACCATATGGACAAAATAAGGGAAATAGTAATTAGCCGTAATAGGTTTTCTACTAGTGAGGGTAATTTTTGCATCTGGATGTTCTATTTCGGCCCTTTTTAAACGGGATTAAAAATATTCCTGTGGTAAAAATGCAAGTTTTCTTCAAGAAAATTGCATTTTTCGGGAATAAAAATCCGATTTTCGTACAGTAAAAAACTGATTTTTCTCTGGCAAAAATGCCAATTTTCTGCTGCGAAATTGCATTTTTCGGGAATAAAAATCCGATTTTCGTAAAGTAAAAAACTGATTTTTCTGTGGTAAAAATACAATGTTTTTTTTTTTTTTTTTTTTTTTTAAAGAGAATCGAGAACTAAATCGGAACTAAACCTTAGCCAAGATGTGAGTTAGTATAGCCGACTTGGGCATATTGTATACTCGTGAGTAGTACTACCGATTACGGTTGCAGTGGAATAATACTCTATAGTGTATACGAGTACATATCATTCTAATTTTATACTACTACAGGTCCTAAACTTGCCTATCTTATGATGCTAAGGATTTATTCACCATAGAAACAATCTGTAGAAGTTCTCATCTGAAATCTCATCTGAAAAATAAATCTGCCCACGCTTGAGATTATTACGAGTAAAAATCGTGCTAGAGTTTTCAAAAATGGTTTTCTTTATACGCGAATAAATAACTATGAAATGGTGGTTCTTCCACTTAATTATGCTTTCTTCCTATGATTTTTTCGCCAGTCTTGTGTTCCCTTATGCGTTGTTTGGTGCATTTTATCACTCTAAAATAAGTTGCTTCAATTTTTAGAGGGGGGCTTTTCTTAGTGCACTATCACGTTTTATATCGTTCTTTTCCACTCTGAATTCTGAGAAAATCATCATCGTAGCAGCACTAAGATCAAGCTGACCATCATTATCCTCCAAGGTGCTCTTTAGGTGGTTTTTTTATAGGACAGTGTCTGGAATGGAAACTTATAATGGCCTGAAGCTATAA
Organism: Julus scanicus; assembly: GCA_034698625.1. Lineage (NCBI taxonomy): Eukaryota > Metazoa > Arthropoda > Diplopoda > Julida > Julidae > Julus > Julus scanicus. Next base: position 4,566 of record JAQGBW010003869.1, on the reverse strand, counting down.
TTCCAAGTTTTTCCATTGTTTCAACTCACGTTTCCAATTTCCACTGGATACAAAACCTATATATTATTTTGCCTGGCAAATAAAATAAAAAAATCCCAGTTGATTTTGGGAGTTAACATTCCGTGACAGTCTCTGTAGTAGCTGCTTGAGATTGCCATGATTAACTCTTGCCGTACTGGAATGTTGTGTGATCGTAAAATATACCTCACTTAAGCCAGATAGAGACTATATATTAACCCTGATTAGAAAGGCAGAAAGTTTTGTAAGGTTTTACGAGTTACTTGAAAACGAAAATCTTAAGTTCATGATTGACAAGACTTTTGGTCAATTCTGTACTTATAGATATATTTATAAACATGCACTTTTATTAGATGAAGATCTGGGGAAATTTCCTCATAATTAAGAGACCATTCAAAAAGGACGTCTTCAAGAGTGGGGTGGGGGAAGAGGAGGAGTCTTCTGTTATGTGGATAGGGGGATATGAGGGGGAAGCCAATATGGACGTCCACTAATGGTGGTATTTTACAGTTTTGGGATTTTCTGTCGAGTTTTAAAGGTCAGTGAAAGGAGACACCGGAAGAAATGTTTCCATTCCCAAATGTACTTGAATTTTTAAAACTTCGGGAAAGTCTGGAATTATGCCTAAATTTGTGTTCAACACCAATTTTATGCTGGAATTTCCCCTTCGAGGTCAGGAAATTTCCGTCAATCAGAAAAATCTGGAAAAATGTCGTGAAATTGGTAGCGAGACTAATTAGCTTGGAAATTTATATGATGAGTTTTTGTATGTTCCAACAAATCCTTTATTTGGAAGGTTATTTGAATTTTTAACACCTCATGAAAGTCGAGAATTATGCTTGAAATTCACACACCAGTTTATGCTGGAATTTTCTGACGAGTTAGTAAAATATTGGTTAACATTTGAAAAATATTGGTTAACATTTGAAAAACATTGGTTAACATTTGAAAAACATTGGTTAACATTTGAAAAACATTGGTTAACATTTAAAAAACATTGTAGAAATGAATCGTGCTAGAGATCCTTAAAAATAAAATGATTGTGCCTTGAAATCCTTGACATATACTTTGATTTTTTCCAATAAATTTACTGGACAGGGTGCCAAGTCTTGAAAATCGGGAAAAACCTTTTTTAGACTACAAATTTCTAGGGGCTTTTTGGAGAAAATTTGTAGAATTGGAAATGGTGCTTAAAAATAAAATATAAGGGATGTGCCTTGAAATATGACGTTCTCCATATGTATATTTAAATACATCCTTTCACAATATTAGCAAAGTCATGTCAAAGAAATATAACAATTTGTCTCCATATTGACAGCAGTGCATCTCATTGTTGTTTTTTATTACATTAACTCGAAATATATTTTTCTGGATATAAACGATTTGCAATATACCAAAAAGTAACAATTTATTTTCAAATGACTTGCACGTCCTTCTAACTTATTCTACTTACAATATTTCCTCACTTATCTTTTATATTATACACTAGGCATCGCCCCCCAAAAAAAAAACGCTGAATAAGGGATCATATCGATCCCATCTACATCAATTCATAACTTGAAATTCAGCTGACCGAATGTGGTGATAAAGTGGATCCTAAAGCGAAATTACATTTAAAATTGAGTATAGATCTTCTTGAGTATACATTACGATGGAGAGACGTGATCACTGAATGGCCAAATATGTGTACGTAGTGTTGCCAACTACATTCTGTAAATGTTAAGTCAGGTCTTCACCAACAGCAACATGAAGCGGACACGAGGTTTGCTAAAACAAATTAGCAAAAAAGTTTGCTTACCACATGTTTCAGCAAACTTATGACTTGTTTTGCGTCCAGAACTCTGCTTCCCTTTGGTGGAAACCCGGCTTTAATAATTGGCATATAGATGCAGGAGTGGACAACGTCAACAAAATCATGTCGACTAACTCCATTGTTTTCGTTATTGAACGGCTACTCAAATCATCCCCATGACGATTAATGACTTTGACATAATTCAATTTGATGAAATGATTACAGCTATTTGGTCCGATTATACGAAACATGGGTTTGGGCGTTAAAGGCCGATTAAATCGGTCGACTGATGAATCAATGCAGTTCTGTTCTGCTAGCTAGGGTTGCCATAGATTTTGCAACGTCGTTTGATCCAAGTCTGTTTTCCATGGTTTTGGTACACACATGACAGAGGAAATTAATCTGACCTGCGAAGCTATAAATTTGCCTCCAGTCAAACCGAAATGTCTGGAACTAATGGCTCGAAGAGCGCCCACCAATTCCAAAAACCTTTTAAAACTTCCATCTAATTGACAAGTTCAATGTATATATATATATATATATATATATATAACTACCAACTTAATTAAATCCTTTAAAAAAAGGGAATATAAGCAGTTCGATCCAATTTGGGATAGCACACATGCAAACTTTCCCAGGGTAAACTTACCTCACATTGAAAGCAATTGCCCTCGTTACAGATGTCAAATGTGCTTGGGGCCATTCAAAAAGGACATCCTCAAGAGGTTGGTAGGGGGAGTCTACTGGCATGTGGGTAGGGGGAAGGAGCCATTGTGGACGTCCACTAATGATGGTATTTTTCAGTTTTGGATTTTCTGTTTAATTAAGTTTTAAAGGTCAGTGAAAGGGGAAATGGACACCGGAAGAAATATGTCCCCAGTCCCGAATGTACTTGGAATATTGAAAACCTCATGAAAGTCGGGTATTATGTCTCCTAAATTTGTGTTAAACACTGATTTTATGCTGGAATTTCCCTTCGAGGTCAGGAAATTTCCGTTAATCAGACAAATCTGGAAAAATGTTGCGGAATTGGTTGCGAGACGGGTGCTTGTAAATTTATAGGATGGGCCTTTGTTTGTTCCAACAAATTTTCTGGACACTAGTTTTCAAAGAAAAAAATTAAGGACGTCTATAAGGAGGGAAAGGGAGTCTGGGCTAAAATGGACACAGGGGATAGGGGGAGTCATTTTTTGAAGGAATTTCGGGGACGTCCTTTTTGAATTGCCCTTTGAGAGTGTGGTATATCATAACTATACAAATGACCAGACAGTTAATCCACATACATGAAAATTACTTTTTATATTCAAAGTTGTTTTCTGCTCTTTTTGCAACTATCGGTTAAGCTGTTAAGTGAAACCCACTGCTCAAATTTGCGTCACGAACAACTCTGAAGTTAGGATGCATAATGTAACGTTGTACGTTGTCATTTTGTGCTCATTGTGACAAACGCATTAAATGCCGACACGTACAGAAAATGTGGATTGAAATGGGCTGAGCTTTTGTCTTTGTCCCGTTGTTAAATTAAAAGCACAGTCCTATAATAAGAAGTTATGAAGGAGGAGGAAGTTGTGCAATATAAAGCGTTTCCAACGTCTACGGATGGATTATTGAATTTCTTCTTTTGCACAGTACATAAATTCGCCTTGCACTTGACTCCAGCTATATTTCACTGGAATAATGTGGAGACAGTGTAGTTATTAAGCCCCATCGCGAGAGCATCCTGGATGCCTGGATGACATCCATATTGCAGTTATTGTACCAAGAAGTGATTGCCTGCAATATGTGTACTTCTCGCACCATAGACAACAGCTAATGGTGGGGAGAATGGTTTACTACTGACTTTGGATGTGCACCAAAATCCCTTCATCCATGCGCCACGGGTGAAGTTCCGCTACATAACATTTCCTCAGACGCACGAAAAACTTTTCAGAAATGTTTTTGAGGCAAGTGAGACGCGACCGTTGATGCAATTTATGACAACATTGTTGACAAGTTAGCGTCAGAGCTGGGGAATCTGGCCCAAGGCTGTATATATGGGAGGGGATCTTGGGGATAGATCCCCCTCCCCTGTAATCCAAGAAATTTTACAAATTTCAACCCCAATCGGCAAAATATAAAAATGAAATTGCACTTTAGCATGTATGACATTCTCACCGTCTGCACAAAGTGCAGAACGGACAAATGACGTCATGCAGTCCATCAAAATCTGGTAATGGCTGCAAATGGTCACACTTCATGTGTCCACAGTCTTCGCACAGTTACAACGCATGCGCTCCCTATGGTTCAAATGGAGAAGCATTTTTAAACCATGTGGAGGGACCGCCATTTTTTTCTATTCAGCACACCAGAAAGTCAGATTGAGCGAAACTTTGTGCGTTGTGCATTAAGGGCGGAGCTTGAAAACAGAAGAGGCGGTGCATTTGCTCATGAACATCAGTGCGCATGCGTGTGGCACCAAAACGCACAAATGTACGGACACTAAGAATATGGCATTAAAGTGTTATTTTTCTGCTCTAGAAATGGTATGTTTTAAAGTGAAACTTCTGGCGCGATGGATCAAATTGGCCAAAACATCACGGAAACGCTTCGGAGCTGGAAATTTCTACTCTCGCCTCCAATCGTCAGTTGAGTTCACAAAATCCTTTTTTCTGCATTAAAGGTACGGTTGCATAATATACTGGCAATCATAAATATATGGCCAAAATAATCCACCCTAAGATTCTGGAACCTTAACTCTCTCTCTTCCCTCCCCCCTC
>JAQGBW010003868.1:0-15132 GCA_034698625.1 Julus scanicus | reverse complement strand
GTCATTTTGTACAATGCCTGTACAATGAACCAGTCATTTTACAAAATGACTGGTTTGACACATTGACTGTAACATATGCAAACCTGAAACAATACATACATCAATATGTTGCAGAATGCTGAGGTGTCTACACCAAAAATTTTCGGAAAAACTGAACAAATGTTACCAAGCATTCAGGAAAGCATTTGAACACATATCTGAGCATGCGCAGTAAAATGGCAACATTTTTTCCTTTGATCCGGATCGCCACCCGAGCGACCGGCGAAATGTTTGCCGAAACCATGGTTCTGGCAACAATAAAACATAATACATCCATTTGTGCAAACATCATTGTAGGCAAACTTTTATTCAATATTTGTTTCATCAAACTTTGTTGCCTCAGCATTGATGCCCGATGTTGCCTTCAGTGGAGACCCACCCAGACTTTAGCGTGACTGAAACATTTAAATGTCATACACAAACTATTCCTATTCATACTATTCTAAAAAATAAAGGTTCTTAGTAGGTTCTTTGGCCAAATTTCACACTGAAGTGTGAAAAAAAAGGCATTAAAAAGTGCGGAAGGATACAGTCCTCTACAAACAAAACTGATTTGACTAAGGTTTTTTTAAAAGTTATCGGTTCTTAGGCCAATCTTGTGCCCTTCAACAAGATAAAAACATAAGGGAAAGGGTCTTTCATGGTTTATATTTAAGGAAATCAGTTTAAGAATCTCGGTTATTCTTAAATATAATAACTAGTTGATTTTTATAAAACCGCAATTTTACTTGAAACTTTACATTATCAGAAATTCCACTTTTAAATTAAAAAAGTAAAGTTTTCATTACTTGTCCCAATCCTTTTAAAGTTGCAATATTAGTCTAACAACATAATATCAAATTGTCCAAATATGGAGTTCACAAGACAATATCGAAACATGCAAAATATGTGTTATACAACATTGCTTATGTCGATTTCGCGAATTCCTTGAATAGCAACAAAATTTTCCTGACTTTTTTTTAAAGAACTTGTACGAAATTTCATACAAGTTATTTAAAAGAATTATCTCGGATATATATAAGATTGATATATAGGTAGTTTACTTTTACTTATAATTTCAAATTGCTGTCGACCTACAGTATTATAAGTGAAACGGATGCCACAATTTCCTCATTTCAAAGAACAAGAGCAGTTTAAATGATGGCAACAATCCCACATTGTTGTTCTAAAATTTTCTTCGAAATTTTGAGTCCTAATTTATGCAGAAATGTGAAATTGGAGATACTATGTGATTACGTGCATCAAGTGTTTAACCCCTTTTTTATATAACTGAAAATGGAACGGAATTTCCGAGGGATTTGAAATTTGGCAACAATTTCTTCACACAAAAGCAACCCTGGAAATCTGGTAGGCAGGAAACTTCCACGAAATTCGCAATTTTTTTAAAACTTTTAAAGATTTATACGTACGTTAGGCGTTAGGCCTAACGTGTGGGCGTAAAAGTTACTTCTTTAGAATGAAAATCATAAGGAAAACATCCCACTTCTCAGTAAGTTGTGTAGAGACACCAGATGGCGTTGGCAACAACAACCTTCAAAATCCTTGGCCTGGCCACCGCATTTTGGAGATCTAAAACTGCGCCAGTGCTTAAAACACTGATTCCCAAGAAGAATAGTATGTAAAAACGAGAAGGAAAGCTGCAAGCATGTGGTATTTATAGTGTGAACTGAGAAATTGCTAACTAGCCGATATTCCTTATAATTTTCTATCTCCCGCTTCTACAATAAATATGCTAATCAAATCTGGTTCAGCCTACAGTATAGAAACTCGATTAACCAGACTAATTGGGACCAGGGGTCATCCGGATAAGCAAAAATTCGGATAATCGAGTTTCTACTGTATAGGGCAATGTCTGAGCTGCCAGTCAGTGGTTAGTCAATAGACTTTATGATGATCGTAACAAGCCAACACAAATCGAAAGGCCCCAAAAATGACTTCAAAAATGTACACATTTGTACACAAAGTGTACTTTTTTGAAGTTGTTTTCGGGCACTTTGGGTACATTTTTTTTGATTTTTTTTGTGGCTATTTATGATTGCAAAAACGTCTACTTTCGAATTTTGCAAGAAAAAATGGCAATTTCAAAAGTCGAATTTTCATAGATTTTTAATACCCTTACAGTTTTTTCAAAAATGCGTGAAATTTCGACTTTTGACATTGCAGTTTTTTTCTTGCAGAATTGGAAAGTAGATGCTATATTACGATCATAAAAAGCCAAAAGAAATCAAAAAATGTACCCGAAGAGCCCCAGAAATGTCTTCAAAAATATAGACTTTTGGGCCTTTGTATACATTTTTGAGAACATTTTTAGGGACCTTCGGGAACATTTTTTTCAATTTTTTTTTGGCTTTTTATGATCGAAATAACGTCAACTTTATAATTCTGCAAAACAAAAAAATAAAAAAATTAAAAAAAAAAAATGTTGGCTCCGCACGTCCGGATAATCGAGTTTCTACTATATATACATATATATATATATATAACCTGGTTAGGCAGCATATGCACGTATTGTATGGAACGCCATCTGGTGTAAAAGAACGAAAACGGGTTAAAGTTGGGCATGATAAAATCTGCAGGGAAACATTCTGGACTTGCGTTTGAAACAAGGGCCAGTGCCCCTTGAAAGTACTGGGACAACATGATGACAAAATGCCCACTGTATTTGTTTTGCCCCTGTTGAGGATGTGACCCAGTTCTTGGCCCTGTCCCAGATATTTGTGGACCGACAAATCACTGGTCGCCATGTTCCAGGTTTGGAACTTCCTCAAAAGATATCTTTTCTGACAAAATGTGCTCCCTTATAGCTCCTATTGACAAAGGGCATCTTCTCTAGGTCAGATGCCCTTGTTGGAATTCCATGGCAAACACAAGCTGATATTTACTTACATTACAAAGTTTTTTTTAAAAAAATTTCCCATAAACGTGTACGTTTATAGCAAAATCAACATTTGATGCAAATACGTAAATATATGTTAACAAAAATCTAACAAACGTATATTTATCAACAGACATCAAGGTGCAGCTTAAATGGAAAAAGCAAATATTCATCATTTTAGAGGATACAATTTAGGCAAATTTAAATAAATTTTAACTTTTGTATAAGCAAGAATAACTCTTCATGCATTCATAAGCTAAAATGCACAGTATGGGGCCATTCAAATAGTACGTCCCTAAAATTCCTTCAAAAATTGACCATTTCCTTTTCCCTCCCCCCCTTCCTCCCCACCATATCCCCTGTCCACTAGGTGTCCATTTTAGCCCCGATCTCCCCCCCGTCATAGACATTTAGTCACGTCCTTAATTTTTACGAAAAGTAGGGTGTCCAGAAAATGTGATAGAACATACAAAAGGCCAGTCCTTTAAATTTCCAAACACCCGCCTCGCTACAATTAAATTCCATGACATTTTTCCAAAATTTTCTGATTAACGGGAATTTCCTGATCTCGAAGTGAAAGTCCAGCATAAAATTGGTGGGCACAAAGTTAGGCATAATTCCAGACTTTCCCGAGGTTTTAAAAATGCAAGTACATACATTTGGGACTGGGGACACATTTTTTCTGGTGTCCATTTCCCTTTTCACTGACTAAAGCTCAAACAACCCTAAAATTCAATTAAACAAAAAATCCAAAAACAGAGAAGTACCATCATTAATGGACGTCTATAATGGCTACCCCCCCCCCTTTGTCAACATGCCAGCAGACCCCCCTTACCCCAATTGAGGACGTCATTTTTGGATGGCCCCTATGTTTTTTAATTAATGCTTTAGTAGTCTTAAAGTCTGTGGATTAAGGCAAAACCAAAAACACATAATAATAGGAACTATATACATAACACGTATAATAATAGTGTTGGTCACCGTGCCTTGGCCTTCAGTTCTAATGCCTATATAGAGGGCGCCACACGCCAACTGCCCAAAACTCCTTTTTTTCTTCCCTTACTTCAGCAAAAAATGAAGAAAATAATCCATTCAAGTTCAATGGATTTGAAGGCAGAAATCGAAAGTTTCTTATTGTTTAGTCAAGCAGAACGGGCGTGACCTTAAGAGGAGGCCCACAAAAACACCTCGGCAGAGTGATTAAATAAGAGTAACGGTCATCATTGTTCCCAAACGAGTTCGCCACCTTCACCTTGTTTTCGACTTCTCAAAGGTGTGCCTGAAACCCACTTTCCGCGGATCGAGGTCCGAATTAAGGGTCTGAGGGTTGGACGGCGGGGAGGGGACTGTGCCGCTTGACCACCGTGGCCAGCGGCCGCCTTGACCTACAGCACGGTGACCTGCTTTTCGCCACCACGACCCCGATTATTTTCTCCAAAATGCGGGTTACGCGATTAAATTTCAGGAACAGCACACGTATTTTGAGATGCTAAAACAGTGTTTGAGGTCACGGCACATTCGAGGGGGCCGCTTTACAGCCGCAAGGGGGCGACAACAACGGTGGTTAATCGTAATTGTTACAAAAAATATATTCTCCCTATTTATCGTAATAATTATATAGGGGGAATCCCTCTATTGCACAGCTGGTAATCGACGATTATAATTCAACTAAATGGGGATGAAACACTATTTTTGAATCTTAAGTACTTTTTAGAAAACTAATCAAAAAATGTCAGTCTAAATTTAATATAAAATAGCATGGCTGAATTTAAGGCTATCCTATAAAGCCAATCTAAGCATATATAAGGAAAGCCATACCTATGGACATTCCAAACTTCTAAAGGGCCATTCAAAAAGGACGTTCCCAAAATTTCTTCAAAAATTGACTTTCTTCCTACCCCTTTTCCACATTGTGTCCATTTTAGCCCCGACCCCCATTCCCCTCATAGACGTCCTTATTATTTATTTTTTTAAAATAGGGTGTCCAGGAAATTTCTTGGAACAGAATTCCCAACCTATAAATTTCCAAGCACCAGCATCAATTCCACGACATTTTCCCAGATTTTTCTGATTAACAGAAATTTCCTGACCTCGAAGGGAAATTCTAGCATAAAATTGGTGTTTAACACAAATAGGCATAATTCCCAACTTTCCGGCGGTTTAAAAAATTCAAGTACATTTGGGAAATATAAACTTGTATTTTTGGAAGAGGGGTCAACTATCTGGTCCGGATGTCCGGATTAATCTATTTACAATAAGTGCAATTGACCATATGTGAAGCCATCATCCACCATTTTTGCTGATTGTTCTTAAACTTGCACTTGTAAACTATGCAACATTTTAATTTTTATAGCAAATATAAAATTAAATTCCAGTCAACTATTAAAACCCTCTACAGTCATCATCGATAATTTTTCAAAATCATCGTCTTCTGGTCTGCCAGCCATCTTTCAAGATATCGAAAGACAAACCATTATCTTTGGTTCGACCATGAAATTATTTATTTTTTCTCCAATGGGGTCAACCGGAGATGTCGTATCCAAATTTAAGCCCACATATATATACATCACTCAGATTTTCCTACTAGGAATTATTATCCTAGCATATGACATCCTGTCCACGGATTCCAGATAAAATCTTTATATACAATACAACTACCGCATTAGGAATCCCTGATAAACCAATTTCCAGAACAAGATGTATTGTGCAGATATACCATTTGGACTTCATGAATGTAACATGACCAGTGACCACGTGTGCTCATAAATAATACAGGGGAGGATGTCAGGTTTGCTACCTAAAATATGGTCTAGTCTAGCTGTCATCCACAAAATTAATAGTGCCCTTTATCTTAGCATAATTGAAGAATTTCTTGTCAATAGCAAAATGTTTTAAATTCTACAGATTACTTTCAAGGTTATGCTTAACATTTTTTTCCCACATGGCCCAATTTAAGCACATGCTCAAATTAACCACCTGCGAAGTCGTTGAAGAGAGACCGTCCTGATTTAGCCGTCATAAATAAACCGATAGACAATTCTTGTTGTTTTACATATGATTTATGAAATTCGAATGTGGAGCAAACTATTAGATATACGTGCAGGCGCTATTTTGAAAACCCGTTAAAACTTCCATTAGAAGGTTAAAAACAGACAAGAAATTTGAAAAACAAAAACTGTATAAACAAATTGGGGTTAATCCCCATAAAAATTGCAGCTTAAAAAAGGCGTGAAAAAATATGCAAATGCTCCATCTTCCAATTTTTAATAATTTCCACATTTCCGAACGTATATTCTGTATTTCATTGAATTTTGGAAATCCGGTTTCTGTAGGAAATATTTTTTTTTTGCATAATCATCTGACGATCAACGATTAATCCATACAAAATTCAATGTATTGATACAAACAAAATATTCAGTCACTTCTCACCCTAAAAATGCAAATCACTGCAATGCACCCATCTGTATTTCTCATTAAAACCCACAAGTATTTGGTTCTCATTATTATTGAATAACTTACCCTAATAAAAATGTACTTAGTTGTTAACAAACTAATATTATTTTAAGGTATCATTGTATCTATCTGGTATAATTTAGGTCGACTTGATTTACAACCTTAAATAAGAAACCTTTTATGGGGTATTTAAAGCCAAATATAATCTTTTCTAAAAATTTTTTTTTTCACAACGGTGTATTAAATATGCTAAAAACGTTTTGCAGTTTACAATAAAACGATAAATGCTAAGGTTTATTTAGCGTAACCTGTAGTATGCCTCAAATTATACATTAGTAGACCTTAAGTATAATCATCACAAACTAACCTTATATACAACGTGAGCCAAAAAAAACGATGCCAAAATATAATTCATTGTAACTTAATTAAAAATACAATAATTTTAATGACATTTTCCAATTGTGTACTTTTGTTACTAATCTTTCAAATTTCCCTCATGTAAGTGGCGCTGCACGTCAGAATAATTCTTATTTCACTGATTTCCTTTGCAGGTGGCACAGCCGACAAATCCGTCTGCCCAAACATAGCAAATGAGCAAGAATGGTTTTCTCGCAAGAAGATCGCATTGGATCAACTTGCTTACGATTGGTCCTTCTTTTTGCATGCAAATAGACGATGGAATAGCCTTCCTTGTAAAAGTCCAGATTTAGTAAAAAATTTAATCTAACAATAGAGAGATTTAGCCAACAAACTCACTGTTGACGTAATCGGCAGAACTGTTATTTTTTCGGATTGCACCTGTTCCTGATGACGTTAATAGGATTCTGGGTAATAAGGAACAAAACTGCGCTTTTTTTGGAAATACACATGTACCTCATAATAGAAAGATTTAGCACAAAAAATCACTGTTAACATTGACGGCATTTTTTCGAAGCGCACATGGTCCTAGTAACGCACAAGGGATTCAGGGTAAAGGGCAACCAAACGGTTAAGTTCCAGGGTCTAAAACCCTAGTCACACACAACCGAATATCGTCAGCTACCATATAAGTTAGGGTCTGAGCATGCGCACTTTAACTTGTTTTTAGGTTGATCTTAAGCCCCTCCCATATAATGCCAGGTTCACACGCTCCGTACTTTTGTGTGCTTTGGTGCCACGCGCATGCGCACTGGCGTTTTTAAAGTTAGGTGGCGGCCATTTTTCTTTTTAGCTCCTCCCATTACACACAACATAAAAAGTAGGTTTCGTTTCTACCGAGTTGCTAATAAATTTAGTTAAACAGCATCTTGTAATTTATGAGTTAAAAAACCCGAATTACCATGTCACCCAAATTAAAAATGCTGCATGGCTTAAAGTACAACAGGAATTAAAGCACATAGTTTACTAATTTAACGGTAGGTAATGAGAAAAAATTACGGTGATATGTATGTAAATACATCCTTAAATTATTTTAAAAAAAACATAGTATTATTTAATGTTAATATATATACTTACAGTATATGCAACAATATCTAAAAACAAGCAGCTCGCACTATACTCGATTAAACCACGTGTGTTTATAGTTTAAAAAATGGTTACTTTTATTGACAATAGGGGCGGAATGCTTTGCACATGCGCAGTAGTTTTCTGTGACGACTGTGTGTGGAGACAGTGTGTGTGTGGAGACAGTGTGGCCACATGCAGCCATTGACCCATTTTTGACGGGCAGACATAATTTGTCCGTCCTCACTTTTGTCCGGAGCGTGTGAACCTGGCATAAGTCATGAAAACGCTGGACGTAAAAGTGCTGTTGTTGTCCTGTAGGAGACTACACAACACAAATACAAAATACAACAATTTTAGAAAAAGCGCCGTTGTTGTCCTGTAGCAGAAAACTGTTCTGTGTGGCCTGTACTGTGCCCTTGTTTTCAGCCTAATCTCTGCTGCCTAGTTGCTGACGTCACAAAGTCAGTTCTCTGTTCACTAGGTTATGTGTGAATAGGGCTTTACACAACATGGCGTCTGCTAATAAGCCAGGCGAAGTTAGGTTTTCTGTAGAGGATGATATTTTGTGCCTACAACTGCCGAATGTCGCTTCTTCTGAATTCCATCCGTTCAAGGTATAAATTACGTGACTGGTACTAAGACTGAGCCCTACCATCAAATTACATGCTAAATGTAACTGAACGCCGAATTGCTAAACTTGCTAAATCTCTCTATTGTAAATATTTTACGAAGAAAGTTTTCACCGGTTGAGCAAATTTAACGCGATTTAGACAGTATGCGCAAGACAGATGAAAATTTACATAGACATTTGATGGAGCCCTGTCATCAACATTGCATGCATGCTAAACTCAATTGAACGCAGAATTTCACCATTGTGAATATGAAGTAAACCGTTTCTTGTTTGGTAAATTTATCTATTGACGTCTAAGCCGCTACTAACCTAGGAGCATTATCCTGAAATGATCGGGTATGACACCTTTCCCCCCCCCCCCCTCCATCATATGACATTTATTTGCTGACTGGTACTGAGTTGAATTGAATTGAATGAAAATATCTTAACTGTTTGAAATCACTGAATCAAATGATTTCCTCATTAATTGGGAATTTACATACTCATAGATGGCGTTGGACATAGGCTCACCTCAAATTGAACATGCATATGGCGCCATACCTACAATATGCTAATTGTTATGCTTGTAAACAATAATAAAAAATGCAAGTTTTTTAAATTGGGTGCATATAACAACTCCCCTCCCCTTGAGCTTTCTATTTAAGAAAAAGAAGCAATAACTATTATTTATCTGGTTATTATACCAATAGCAGTTTTCTGAATTAGCATCCTTCTATAATTCAAAGTCGGAGTAATTGGGGTTACTATGCATACTCTGACACAGTTTTCCTTGTACAATTTCTTTTCCCATTAATTCACCTATTTAAGGATTAGTTCAAGGTTTGCAATTTTTGAACATTTTTATGTGCCTGAATGTCTGCCTGCTTATTAAGAAAACCTTAAAGGTAACAAGCTTCTGAATTCATTGGAGGTTTGCAATTTTAAATTTCTACACGTTACACCAAAACGGTATGATGAACTCAGAAAAGGATTTTAAACATTCAAACCCATCCATAACATGATATGAAGTCACCAGTCGATCCTAAATTTTTACAGTATTCTCACATATAGTAATTGGTATCAAATTTTGAAAAAATCATCAAAACAAGAAACCCTCAAGTGCCAAAGTGCTTCAAAATGTTACATTGACTCGTACGGTTGTTAAAGGGGGTCAAGGCTTTATTAATCAGCATGTGGTAAACTATATCTAATAAAGACATATCAAATGGAGCCCCAAGAAACAGCAATTTATAATTAATCTGTTGTATATCAAATGCCGAAAGAAACAGACATCTCGTCTATAAATCATTCCTTCAATTGTACAGTTAATTAAAAACTAAATTTAAAAGTTATTCGTGTAATGAAGAGTCTGGTGATTTAATACTCGAATACATTGGTATTTGAAGGTGTTTAATCAATCTCATATCTGCAAGATGAGGTTGACATTAAAGATAAGAGCGATGGCTTAATTGGATATTAAAGGGTGTCAAATTTTACGTTTTTGAGCACGATATAACTAAAATTTGACACCTCCTGACGTTTCCAATCAACACAGAAATCATAAAAATGAAATGATTAGGGGTTATGCATACTGCAAACAAATTTAACCTAAAGCACAAACTTGAACTTTTAGACATTTTTAAAATCAGCACGTATTTGAAGTATGAATGAAATGAAGATTAAATTACTGCTTATCTGAACATTAAACATGTAAGCCGCCAGAGAGAAAAAATGATGCAATCATTGGCAGACTTGACATCATTCTAGGCAACAAGAAGGCAGAATACTGAAATACAGAAGTTCACCAGGACAGACAATGATGGAAAAAGTTGTTGGAGAAGACACCATGCCATAAACCAGTAGGTGCTGAGCCAATGATTATTAAAAATAAAATCATGGACTTTACAAATACAAATTTTCCCCTCTCCACTAATATATGTAATTTATTATTTTTTGTTTTTTCTCACGAGATGTTTGACGACATTAGCGAAAACACAAACGTGCCCTATTCTCACCGAGCCTAAAATGCTCAGTTTTCCATCTGCTAGCGGAAGATTCCATGATGTGCATGCGCACTGGTGCCATCTTTCCTTTGTGCTGAGCGGATAACCACGCCCTTAAGCAGAAGATTCAGCGGAACGAGCAGAAAAAACATGTGCACTGAAATGCCGATGATGCGTATGTTACATTAAATTATATAAAAATGCTCACGATAATTAAAAATAATTAATGCAAATATAAAATATGAAATATAACGAATGAATGGGGAAAATTTATATTACGTTTATTGGCAGTCACGCTAGAATTTTAGTTTTCGGATATTATTTTTTGCCTGATGTTGGTTTGGTGGGAATGCACGGAATGGCTCTCTGTTGGTGACGCGTATGCCCTATTCTTACCAGACGGAAGACGCTCGGATTCGTGCGCCTATGCGGGATTTTTCGCACTGCGCATGTGCACTGACGTCATCGTTCATTTCCACCGAGCGGAAACCACGCCCATATTGTAGGAAAAAATATCTTTGACATGTCAAAGATATTAAGCAGACGATCCAGCGGATCGAGCAGAGAAAAACACATGTACTCAAATCTCGATGATATATTACATTAAACTATACGAAAAAGCTCACGATAATTGAAGATAATTAATAAAAATACAAAATACGAAAAATAAGGAGTGGTTGCGGAAAATTTATATTTCGTTTATCGCAGTGACTCTAGAATTTTTGTTTTCGGATGTTATTTCTTGGTGTTTCTTGGTATTATTTCTTGCCTACTGTCGGTTTGGTGGGATAATCACGGGATGGCAATCTGCTGATGTGGCGCCATCTGCAGTGACGCGTAGGCCTACTTTCCGAGAATAGTATAGGCATGGTGAGAATAGGGCACAAGTCACCACACTATATCTCGGAAATATGTTTCTCTCCAACTGGCTGAAAAAAGCCCAATGGAAACCCGCTTTAAGACATTGCTACTGTGCAAAACGACGACTAGCCATCAAAGTATTCACATTTTACGATATTTAATTTGTCACCTATTTTGCATTTGGGAATGTTTATCAATTGCATATAGCTATATGTAATCATACGTCCATTAAGTAATAACATTTTGAGGCACAACAATTGCTGAGTCGCGTTACGTCATCGAGCAGATCCAGCAGAGACAGACAAGTTCGACAACTGCTTAAACTGCTGTTAAGAGCCAAGATCTCATCAAGCATGACATCACGCTCCCTTCTTAATGGACATACTGTTGAGTCTCACGCTGAATTTCCCATACCATTTTTTAGCAACAACAATTGGTCCAGCTTCAAAACTGACAAATTCGCTTATCAAAAACCAATAAATAGTTGGCCTCCCATAGTGCTTATCAATCGAGCGTATTAAAAGAGTTCAACTTTTGCCTTATCATTCATCTATATATAAAACTTGAAACCGTGGGGGGCCTCATCTTCTCATGATAAAAGAGTAACAATACCGAAATATGAAAATCATCGTGACTTTCACTCAAGTCTCAATTCCAAAAAGGAAAAGTCGGCTTCATTACCGTCCAAATTGGCGGGAAATTCAGAAGAAAAAAAAATAATAATATGAGCACTCTTTCAACAAATATCACATGATTCAACTAAAATGATTAACAAGGACGTGATGAGGGGCAAACATGTGATTCAAGGTTTCATAATCTAGAAACAAGGAACCTCTTCTGCCAGTCACAGAGGGGAATGAACGACCAAGTCAACCAATAGTCAGTGATAGTTTTTTGGCGGAAGGATACCCCAAAAATCAGTCAGGACCACAAAAGGATGTCGATAAAATCATGAATTGTTTATTTTTGTGGTAAACTCCAAGGAAGGAACTCTTTGAATTCCAAAAGCGTACACTTCAATCATTTATTCCTGGTGCAAAGATGAACAGACAAGTACTTCTCAGGATGTATTCTGCCATTGGCCAGATTACTGGAGTCATGATGTTTCAGAACGATAATGAGGAATGGTAAAGGAGCCATTTTCCCCATGTTTGAAATAGTCAGAAACTTGATTCCAAAAATCTGCTAAGAGGAACTGGTTTTAGGTTAAAAATGTCAATGTAAAAAAGATTATGGAAGAATCGTATTTCCTTATGGCCTAGTACACCATATCTTGATAAGCAACCCAATAACTAACATTATAGTTCAGGAACACTTGTTACATCCCTTGGCAATGTATATCATCTGCATTGGTGCTAATTTCACGTGTGAAAAATTACGTTTTGAAGAAACTGTACAATGTACAGTCAAACCCGCTTAATTGCACAGACCAGATAATTAGACATATTTTCCATGCCCTGAACTTTTGCCCATATGTTTTGTACATGGTGTGAAACCAGTTAATTGCACAAACCGGATTTTGCAAGCCCCATGTGCAATTTTTGCATGGTATTATGATCGGATATTTGCACATTGAAATGGATCAATCCAACATGGGCCATGAATGAAATATATTAGGCGCATTTGGATATTTTTGGTCATATAAGTGCACGTATGAGCCTTGTATGGCTATAATTATTCGCATATATATTTGCATGTACAGGTATATACATATGACAGGACGTGTAGTGCACATGTAAACATCTGTCCATTCGTACACTATTCGTTTATATGCAATATATGAAAATATGGCCTCCCTGGTGAAAAAAACAATAGAGATTTCTATTGTTTTCTATTGTTATTTGGAACCTGGTTTTCTATTGTTTTTTATTGGTTTTAATTGTTTTCTATTGGTTTTAATTGTTTTCTATGGTTTTCTATTGTTATCTACTGTTCAGTCAATACAGCTAAACCATAGAAGTCAATAGAAGCCAATAGAAGTCAATACAGAAACCACAGAAAGCAATTAAAACCAATAAAGTGTCCAAATTACAATAGAAATCTTTACTGGTTTCTATTGTTTTTTTCACCAGGGTTATGCATTGCAGTATAAAATACCTTAATGGTATACTTGCCATTTTTGTATGGTGAAAACTTAGCTGGTATAAATGTGCAGACCATTGCAGTTTTATGCGGCTCATGTACTGTATTTACAATATCGTTTATCGATGGCTAACTATAAAATACATTCTGGCCCATCATTACCCACATATATGACCCATCACTGGCGAAATACAGTCCATACATGGCCCGTATTTGGCTCACAATTCTATGTTAAGTGACAATAAATGTTTCCCATAGCTAATCTGGCCATTTGAATGATTTTAGCCAAAAAATTGAGCAAGGATTACTGTATTTAAGCAAATCTCGGATAATTGCATAAACCGGTTAATTGCACACTGTGTAATTAGGCGGGTTCGACTGTATTAAATTCAGTTTTTATATAGCTTCCACCACGGTGATTTTTACTTTAGCCATGCAGCCAGCCTTATCTGGATTACAAATTGTAACGACTGTAAAAAACCAGTTTAATATCATTTATGTGGACACTGAATTTACCACATTCATAGCCATTTAATGAACCTATCAAACCAATTATTAATTTCGTGTAATTATATCTGGGACAGCTTTTTATTTTTTTATTTTTTTTGCACTTTATCTTTATAGTACAAATTACAATACCACTATACCAAGTGTTGTCGTATTCCTTAAAAAAGCACAAGACGTTTGGTAATGCCTGTATAATGTTGGGGTATAAGAACACAGGGATATTATTCAAGAAAAACTCATTAAAATGCGAAAATTTCGATGTTAATTCACGATATGTAAAAGTCAAACAATTTCAGATGCTGGCCACGAATACGGAAGTTGAACCAGACAAAACTTAAGGCGAAAGTCTGAAAAACTGCGTATTGGATATTATTCTCTAAATTTATGTAAAATTAAGCATGCTTATAAATGCGTTTAGAATATAAACCACGTGATTGTGGAGATATCTCAGAACGTGTCCAGTCCCAAGGCAACCAAATTCAATTGGATTTAAAATGCATATCATTAATTCGCCTATTCTCATTTTTTTCTTGTGGTTATATAATGTCACTATACTACAGTCAGAAAGCATATAACACAGTATGCAAATTTTAATAATCTGTAACAAAAACATGGGTGCTTCCACATTTTAAGTCATCAGTTGGAGATTTAGTGTACCCAGTTCCAAATGTACTTTAATTCTTAAAACCTCGGGAAAGTCGGGAATTATGCCTAAATTTGTGCTAAACACCAATTTTATGCTGGAATTTCCCTTCGAGGTCAGGAAATTTCAGTTAATCAGAAAAATCAGGAAAAATATCGTTGAACTGGCAACAAGACGAGTGCTTGGAAATTTAAAGGATGGGCATTTGTATGTTCCTTTTCAACAAATTTTCTGGACACCCTACTTAAAAAATAAATAAATCAGGCCGTCTATGGGAATGGGGGGATGGGAGGGGAGGGCGTCTGGGCTAAAATACATAGACACAGTGTGGACAGAGTATGAAGATAGGGGAGGCGAAGAAGGGGTCTGGGTTAAAATGGACACCGTGTGGACAGTGTGGGGGGATGCCTAGGCTAAAATGGACACCGTGGGAGGGGGGTGGGGGATTTGAGTCTGGGCTAAAATGGACACCGTGGGGGGAGAGGGGAGGATAGGGGGAAACGGGAAGGAGTCTGGGCTAAAATGAACACCGTGGGGACAGTGTGTGGATGGGGGAGGGACCTGGGTTAAAATG
>JAQGBW010003867.1:0-15137 GCA_034698625.1 Julus scanicus | reverse complement strand
CCCAATAGAATGAAGTAAATTTGTGAATAAAAATTGTTGCGTTTTAAGGTTTGTACATTGTTTTAAAAATGAAAACGTTAAAAATGGCCCATTACACCCCACTCTCCCCTACAGTATTCATGCAATGTGTCAAAAAACATGTGTTACAATTACTTGATAAATACCAAAAAAAAAATCGTGGAATAAAGACCAACCTTAGGATCACAAGACGATTGATTTGTGTAATTACTACATATAGGTGGCAAAGGTTTGTTTGATTCTTGAAATATCCGATACGTTGGTGTACCAGTTGATGCCAAAAATCTTTAGAATTTAAAAAAAAAGCAAAAATCAAATAAAAACACCTAAAAATCAGTGTTCTGCTAACTTCTTCAGAAACTTACACAGTGAGCAATCCCCAAAATCCTATTATGACGATTTGCAGT
This sequence comes from Julus scanicus, assembly GCA_034698625.1. Classification (NCBI taxonomy): domain Eukaryota; kingdom Metazoa; phylum Arthropoda; class Diplopoda; order Julida; family Julidae; genus Julus; species Julus scanicus. Next base: position 14,712 of record JAQGBW010003867.1, on the reverse strand, counting down.
ACGAAAGGAAAAAGTGGGAAAAACAAAGTTGACATGATATCCGCAACAGCCCTACAAATCAGATGACCATAAATAGCCTGCAAATCTCTTCATCAATTATGTTATCAAAATTTTAAAAATTTGGCATACTTGCTACTTTCGTTAATCAATGCGATTGCTATTACGATCCTTTTCCGCAAAAAGATTACAATAAGCAGAACAACGCCGAGCAAAATCGCAGTTATAATCCCTAGAGTAGTAAAATTATGAGAAATATTGAATTACCTTTAATTAATTCATGAAAAAAATATACCAGTAGTAGGTTCAATTTTTAAACTATTTACCAAACACGAGCCAAGTGGTTCTCAAGTTCAAATAAGATTGCAAATTAGTGGTAAAGTGAATCTGAGCATCAGATCCTGGCACTCCTTCAAGATCTTTGTATTGGTAAAAACTAAAACCGCAGCCTATTCAAATAGAATACATTTTTATCAGTAACAGATTGAGTATCTCCCCTAGTATATCTATCCTAAAAACGGTATTTTTTGTATTTAAAGAATTAAGGAATTACTAAGCGAACAGTATGGTAAGAGCAAGTAGGAAAAGCAATGTTGCAAGGAACGGGAGTTTAGGAAGATCTCGCCTTTCCTTGCTTTCAATAAATACAAACTGTTCAAATGATAATATACTGATGTAGGCTTACCAACACCAAAAAGTGCAATCATAAAAAACAGACTAAGCCAAATCATTAAGCTTCCCAGTAGTCGAATTAGTATTATCCATAGAAACGATAGGAGCATAGAGAATACAATGCCACTGAAATGAAAACAGCATTTTTTTTTAAGTCATTAAAGCTATTTACAAGGTTAGCTTACTGTGAGTATGTGAATTCTTAGAAATGGTTATTTACATTATCATCCAATACCAGCTCATTTTGAAATCTGCAAACATCATTTCGCCAATATTTCGAGCATTCATTAACTCTGCTAGAAATCTACAAAAAAAACAAGTATTTTACTTGCTACGGAAGAAATAGCATGAATAACAACAAATGTAAGATGACGATTTTTTACACGAAGCCACATAGCTTTTTTAGGAAGGTGGAAATGCCATAAAATACATTTTACACTTGTTTAATATGCAAGAATATGTTTAATTTAATCTTTTTTTCCCCTGCATTACATCTTGATACTCTAGCATCATAAACTTTGCTAAGAATGATTATATAGGCTACTCGCTGGTATCTTAAAAAAACGTATGGAATTCCGTGCATACAAATGTTACAAAGAAAAAAATTATTTATTTTGCTATCACTATACCTCATTAGCCATGGCCATATTGAAATTATCGAAATCTGTCACATGTGAATATTAAGAAACTACTTACTTGCTCGCATCACTAATGGAATCATTTGTAATTGGCTGACCATTGGCATTTTTAACAGCATGACCAAATACATCGATGATGGAAGTGACGGTCTCATTCATAAAACCTGGCAGGCAGCGACTAACGACTAAAATTTGAGAGAAAGCAGTGTGTATATTACTAATGAACATTACTCTTGAAATAAAAAATTTGTCCAACCTAGTATTTCTCTGAAAACACTTTAACCCTTGCAACCTAATTGAAATCAACGCGTGTTTATATAAGGGGAAAGATTAACCATAAATTGTTAGTTCAATTCTCCAGATACTTGACGTGCAACACCACAACAAACATATTCAACATTAATCACCATCACAACATAGGTGCAACGAAGAGAAGCCAAGAAGTTCAGTGAGGGAGGTTTACTTACGAGGATTTTTCACCCTGGGCAATGTTACTTCACCGCCGAAACGGTCAAGATCTACTTCCACCATGGCGGGACCTGGGTCAACCCACCCGCGTACAAGGACAGACAGAGATAGGAAAGAAAAAGAGACAGGAAGAGGAGAAAAGCAAGTAACAGTTAGTGGTTAGCAATGAGAAATGTGATGAAGGCACAAAATAATGAAAACTCAACAAGTAGCAATTAATATATGTAACTGCAATTATTAGTCGTCAAGCTAATTATCAGCATGGTGAAATGTACATTTTTAAAACATACAATTTTTTTTAAATTATTCAAATTGAACTCCCTGCAAGATTGACATTAATTGCAAAATAAAATGGAACAACGGCATTTCAAACTCCCTTTAAAAATCTTTATCGAAACTATCGGATTAAGCAGTTAGTTGCCAAGTTAATTCATCAAGTTAATTTACTAACTTCAGATTGAGACATTCTAATTGCATTTGCAGTGTTATTAACACATGTATCATGATGTCAATATCATTATTATATAACTTGTCTGCAAAATTATGGCTATATATATATTCCAAGAGAATTTCACAAATCGCTAAAATTTCTATAAACTTTTTCCAGATTTCTACAGAATAAAAAAATTCCTTTATAGTGTGACAATTAAAATGGGTAACGTAGCTAAGCAAATGTTCTACCTGGAGTGGAAGCGAGGTAATATGGAGCACAAGAGCCATCTTCAGCCAATTTTCTGAGTTGCTCATTTGTGTATTCCTAAGAATAAGTTTAACTGATCATTAAAGATTCTTCGAACATGTGAAGCACCTGTTAACGCGTGAAATTTCAGGAAACCAACCTTCTTCAAATCAATTTCATATTTGCAAGTTAGATTCTGCTGATATTTCTTAAGGTCTGCTGTAGGGTCCAGTGCAGCAAAAGTGAATTCAGGACAAGATGATACACAAACCTGCAAGCAAACCAAGAAATTTTTAAAAATGGTTTTTAACTAGTTAAACTAATGGTACAAGGTTTGTTAGGTAATCTGATAATAATACTAAATCTCAAAATCAATTGTTTGTACCTGGGTTGTGGGGCATCCAGTAAAAATGATACTCGGATTGGCACATCTTGTTAAATCAAAAAACATCAGATATTTTCTATCCCTGAAATCAAAAAATGTCAATGACTTTATTGGATATTCACGTCTCGTATAATGCTCAGATATGTTTCTGGTGCTCACGTAAAATTCCCTGCACCGCAGATATTTCCATAGCTATCCGTGGGATTAAGTATTCTCTCTGGATCTCCATGAATAAAAGCTATAAAAAAGAAATGGAAAAAATGTGAACAATAATATTTTGTAAATTTCTTGTAAAAATATGAATATTTTCACATACCAAATACAGCAACGACTATCCATCCTATTAAAAACGCTAAAAATAGTCCCAAGCACAATATATCTGTACAGCCCCTAAAAAAAAAGATAAAAACAAACAGAATAAAAAAAAACTATAATTAACCTTAATACACGAAAAATCTTTTTTTCCCAATTAGTTTTAGCATAATTGTTCTCAATGTCGGTCTATACTATTTAAAATTTATTTCAACATTCAAGATTGTATACATTTTAACAATTCCTTTGGATAGTATTAAATGAGATAAAATGTCCAGAAAAAATGGAAGACCAATAAAAATAAAATTGTAATGTTAATTTAGATGCATAACGAATGGGGAGACCAGACAGAATTCATCGCCTTTTGGGATCAATATATCATCGAGCTTTTCAAATACTAGAGGTATACTTATGTATAATGCATTATATCTAATCCTCCGAGAGTCCAATCATATTTACTGATATTTTTGATAAAATGTAAACCATGAAGTAATCATTAATTTGCTCTGTTAGCGTGCAGCCAGCACTACAAATTTAGAAACATGTTATTGATTGTTAATTCCATTTCTTTCTGTCCAGTTGAGTGAGCTAACATTCCAATAATACAAGTGCAAATATGTCATATTTGCCTCGTTCATTTATGACATCACCTAGGTTTCAAACCAGTCACAGAACAAAAAGTTAACTGCCTGTCTATGTTGTCAACATCATTCTTTTGTCAACCATGTATTTAATTGTTTGAACTTTCACATCATAAGATACGTTTTCAAAAAGCTATGGGAATGTTATGTTAGCATTTCCCGTCACTTATCTATCAAATTATTGGTGTTAAACATTTGTATCGAACAGATACAAGCATATTTTTGGTGTAGCCTCGTTCTACTGTCAGTTCTTCGACAGCTGCTTTCAAACCGCAATACTTATGCCACAATTGTACATGTCAATAATATTCAACAAACTAACTTCTGTCAGTATATATCAGCAAATCCAAATGATAACAATTTTCGATAAGCATGTGACCATGGATTGTCCTGATACGCCATTCAACCAATAAATAATATTCATTAATTATTCCTGGAGAGACTGATGGCTATCAGGTACTGAGCATAGACTTCAAAAAGATAAATTCTTGATGCAAATTATGCGAACAACAGCAACGGATCGATTATTTTTACCATGCAAATTTAGATAAATTGGTCTCTACAGGTGTTTGTTTTGAAGCAAAATATGCATTACCGAAATTGCAATCATGCGCAACTCGTACGTTAATTTCAATTCCTTGGAGAGGGTTGTGCCAAAACAGTTGCAAAAATGGATCAAGTAATAAATGACTTGTTGGATGGACAGAAACCATTACTGTGATGTGTGGGGTATTGCAGCTACCATGACTACAAGAACCCTTGCCGAGGACCTGTGATAATGCATTGAGTGAGCAATACTGTCAACTGGCGTCTTTGTTTACGTTGAAATATCGACAGGTTTGACAAAGCTGATAAGGAAAACAAATTAAGGCTACATATTATGAAGAGAAAGTTAAACAGTGATAGTACAGATAAACATATGATTTTAAAGTTTGATGAGGACGTAAAGCAGCGGTCGGGGAACAGGGGTAAATTACCCCAAACGGGGTAAAAATGAAATTTTTTTGGGTAATAGGGAAATTTTTCTAATATTTAAATTGCTATTTCATAAACGTGTCTATTACATACTTACTATTTTCATGTAACTTTTTTTTAGAAATATGTAAATGTAAATGTAAATTAATTCAATAAATAATGTTTATTTAAAATTACCATTGATTGTTTTCTTTTCAGAATGGGAGGGAGGGGGGGAGGGTAATATTAACTTACGCAAAAATATTTTGGGGTAATGGTTAAAAAAGTTCCCCGACCGCTGACGTAAAGGGATGCTGAAACCCTGGAACTGGAGCGACAATCGATGGAAACCTATTTACCTGTTTTTAACCGGACCTTTCGGCGTGCCATCGTATTTGGGTGACCCAGCTTTAAAAAAAAAATAATACGTATTAATACCAGAAAAAAATAATATCAATATTATCGCAAACAAGTAGCAATGCTGACACACAATCTTGATTATCCATGACAACAACTATAGTATAAGGACTTAATTGCCAAGGAGCACTTAAAGATTTACTAGATTCACAAACATGCCACAGAAATTGAATTAAAGTGATATAAACGCCAGAATTAATATATTCAACTGCAAAACATCGCATGTTTAATTTATATAAATGTAGCAAAAGTATCAAAAGAGAAACAATGTCGTGACGTAAATTGCAAATAACATTTCTTCCGCGTTGTCCTGAAAATGCAGGAAATTCGAAAAGGAACCAAATAGCAAAAAACCAATAGCAGGGAGTCAGAAAAAAATCGTCCTTGGCATCAAACTGAAATTCAAAGTAATTTACGACTCTATCGTTAATTTCACTGTAACGTTTGGTTTTCCCCCAAAAGTTGCATAATGGAAGGAAAAAAAAATCCGATTTATCGAAATAACCAACTTTCGTATTCGTTCTTATAACTAACTATAGCCCGGTCAGTTATATAATCGGAAGTCAATGGCATAGTTCGATATCTCAAAAATCAATACATTACTTAATTATGTATGTCATGGATCCGTTACGTTTGCGGACAACGGCAATTTTTTTAAGTGTTGGAAAAGGAAATGGATAAAGCAGCAAGATTTCTCGCTCGTCAAATTTGCGAGGCATTCGATTGTTTTAAGTATACTGCATGATTTCCAAAACTACTCATGGAAATAACTTTTAAGTCGCTATTTGAATATGATAGCTTCTAAAATGGAGCAAGAAATCATTTTCGCAATGGCAAAACGCGAAAAACTAACATATTACAATTACAACAATCTTAGTATGTATCGAAGATAATGTTTATCAAACGTTAAATTGGTTAAAGTATAGGAACTATAATTCAACACCACATTTAAGAAGTAAAAGTTTTTTCTTCTTATATATAAATGTAGTTAACTTGATTTTGAAAATGGGTTCAACTTATTTGTACTATTTTTATTTACTTTTGAAATGCATGCACAATTTTATTCCCGTCCCCCGAATGTGTCTGTTGTTTGGCAACAGGAATGAGTCACTACCTGTACGAGTATTTCATTTAGTAGCACATTAATTTCTAGAAAAAGGTCAACAACACCTATTTATTTCGTCATATCCTCAGTATATCTCGTGATTGTCTTGCAATCAATGGCTCACCTCCCTCAGGACAAGTGAACAAACATCGAATAAATATCCGGGCTAACTCGATCGCTAGACAAGCAAACTAACCAATGGTTTTTACTAGGCTAAATTATATATAGTTTGGACGCTAGTTGTTTTCCCAGATTAGCATGAATTTAATTATCTACGGACCTGAGAATCAATAAAGACCCATCTTTTAGCGCATGGCTAACATTTGTTCAGCTGTTTAATGGTAAATAACGCTATATCAGTGAGTCACCCAATCAGTCAAGGAGTTAAATTATTAAATCTCATTGATCGTACACCTTTGAAAACGAAAAGTTACCGAGCAGTACAATTTAAGCAGGTTTACTTGATACGCTTAGGTGAACACAACACAAATACAAAATGACAATACCAACAATTTGAACGTGAAACTACAGAATATAATATGATTGTTAAATGCTATATCAGAATCTACAACACGTACGAGGGTAATAATCGAGCATTACTTGAAACGATGAGATGTTGCAAATCCGTCATGTTAAAAGCTCCGGTAATATATTTATAAGACAAACGTGTTTTCTTAATTGATAGGTTAAAAACTTGTTTCAGTAACCTTTATTGATTTCTTTATAAAATAAATATGGAAATATGAAGCATCTAGTACAAAAGTTCATATTTACTTTTACAAACTGACCCAGTAGGCTTACTGTAAAACAATACTTTCGAAATTATATTAAAAGCAATAAAGGTATAATTGTCTATCTGGGGGATAAATGCTATTTGTATTTCACCTGGGCCAATAATGACACATAAATATATGGTCAAAATAGTCCAACTAAAGATTCTGGACCATATGTACATACTCTTCCCCCCCCCCTCTCATGTGATGACATTGGGCCTTGATAAGGTATAATAATAACTCATTACAAAACTTACAAATTAGGATAACGACCCTGTATCCAACGTAAAACGTAAAAAATTGCCCAATTTTTTATTGCACGAATCCTGCATTTATTGTACATTGTAAACGTAGACACCACCCATACCATTGTCATTAATCTTACAAAATTGATAAAATGTGAAATAAAAATCATGGATAAAACGGGAAATAAAAATGGATAAAACGGGAAATAAAAATCATGGATAAAACTTCGAAAAAAGTACTGCTGATTTTTGTTTACACATAACTTGTTATGTTTAAACAGGTACAATTTTGGGTCTATGAAAAATATAAGTAAATTTCGAAATACTTTCAATAAACAAAACGAGACTGCGTAGGTTTATCAAATATGCAATTTTAAGAAAAGGGAATTCAATATCCACTTTAAGGTGAATCGGAACCTATCACATTCAATGGGTGAAATTTTAAAACACACTCACAGCCAAACAAATATTACATAAAAATATAAATCGTTTAAAATAGCTTGATAAATAAGCAATTGAAATTGATCGTAGTTTTTCACTTTAAAACATTAGATTTTTTTTAAAAATTAATAAACAAGTTTGAAAAATGTTCGTTAATTTTCAGTCTCAATGCTGCAACCCGCTGACAGCGTATGCACATTAACGGACATTTTTCAAACTTGTTTATTAATTTTTTTTTAAAAATCTAAAGTTTTAAAGTGAAAAACTACAATCAATTTCAACTGCTTATTTATCAAGCTATTTCAAACAATTTTTATTTTTATTTAATCTATTTTTGTTTGGCTGTGAGTGTTTTAAAATTTCACCAATTTTAAGTGATAGGTTCTGATTCTGCGTGAAGAATTTTCTGAAGAATTAGTAATTTCCTGTTTTTAATTAATCTAAGATATCTCTTACTAATTTGTGAAAACTACGCATTTAGCATACAATTGCAATCGGAGCAATTTACACTAGGATACATAGGAATTTCTTTCTAGTATGGACCCACCTAAAGGCACTAAAACTCTCACGGCGCACTCAATAAACTGACAACATTTTCACGGCGCAACATACGTTTTTTAAGTACACAGGTTTTTCCGTCATTTTATTGATAAAATAAAGAAATAAATGCCTTTTTAATAAAACTATCTGCTCAATAATGGACATTGGCAATGTTTTCAAATTATGATATGTATAAAACTCAGAGAAAGTAATATTTGTGACTCTCTCAACAAGAATACCCGCAGCACACCTGTAGATCCCTCATGGTAGACTAAAGTTTGCCGATTGTTGAAAAATACTGGAATGGTTTCATGAATACGATCATTAGAGAAAATAAATGTGTTTCCCATTTCACGACTAGGATGATGGGGACTATAGGTCCTTGCTTTATTCAAAAAGCATGGCATAATCCCAAATTGAAATTCTGCACTCTGCTTGTGAGGTTCTGACGCCAGGACAAGCGTCGCCACACGTCAAAATTCATCAGAATAATGGTAATGCGGAACATAAACAGGAGTCTATTATTTTAATAATAAAACGTTTGAAACCCAGCCCATGGTTTTACGCAACGCGGTCTCCATTATATACAAGCGAGCTCGGTAATTAGCAACTCGTTCGCGAAACAACGCCATAATTGAAAATTCCATGACGATGTCACGTGTCATTGTTGTCATTTTATGGGCCGCAGCGCGACATCAAGACCTATATGTATACATTATTAAACCGCTCGTTTTCGGCCCCACAAATTCCTTCATTAGTAATATTAAGTTGAGGGACTCGTAATCTACGTGCTAATCTGTTTCATATTTTCCTGAGCTGAAACACGCATTGCCAATGTTACACGTTTACCTGGCCATTATTTGAGCAACCATATGGGGTAATTACGTAAATCTGGCAGGAAATTAGGACAATTAATTTCGTATGGCCAAAACATTTATAACTGCGAAAATTACAAGATGATTACCGAGTGATTATGGAATTACCAGAACTTGGCTAATTATTTATGCAACTGGATATACGTATAAACAGAATGGGAAACACATTAAATTGATGCACGTTAATTGATTTGTTTGATTAAGGGCAAGTGCTATTCAATGCGTGATTTGAATAGCTGCTCGAACCATGATAAAGCCTATACCAACAAGGAAAAAACTTGCAAAACTTTTCTAAGCTAGACACGGAATGGATTTCAACCTAGATGAAGTTGAGATAAAATCCATGCACTGGCTACAACTTACATACCCCGAAACTAAATCCCTCAAACTTGAGTTGTTTATCCATAGGTTGCAATATTTGTGTGTATTATTCAAAATAATACATTTTAAACGCTAAACCTAACAGGGATATGTGCAAAAATAGTTTGATTGGAAACATTTATTTTTTTTCACATATGCACATAAGAATTACATCTGAAATTATATCTTTGCAGATAGTGTGGGCGATATCATTAAGCAGTTCATCTTCGCATACATTAGCAATGTACTTGTCACGCTGAAAATGCAAATCATGCAATATATATAGGAGTGGAGATTTCTTAACCCTTTGCCAGAAAAAAAAAAAACAGTTTAAGAATCGGCATGATCTTATAACCGCAATGCAGCCATAAGCATACAGTCAGCGCCAAAAACATAAAATCTCTTCGGGTGTTTACATCAGCATTACCGCATTGTTTGGAAGCTCCTCCAACTCGTTTAAAAATAGGTTTTGTTTCTTTAGCTGCAACTTTACAGCTTTGGCTCAAATGATCAAATCTTGCTAATAATCTAAATTCAATTGGTGAAACGAAATTGTGACGTATTCTGAAAACAATCCTCAAAATACATGGAGCATCAAGATGACCAAAATGAAAAAGTTCGCAATACAAGGGCATTGAAGTCGCATTGCATTTACTTGATCCCATACTAATCTTCTTGGAAAGAACTTGGTCTTATATCGAACGCCACTTCTCAAGAAAATGTTTTCCAACTAAATTATCGATTATTTGTGTTTTCGGCGACATCGAGGGGTTTAGCAAGAATTTTCTCAATGACGTAAACATTCACAAGGCTTAATTTCCCAAGACTGGATAAATATTTTAATGAAGTCCAGTAATTGGACAAAGGGACACCTAAACGTACGTATAACACGCGTTAAACGGATGCGTCACTTTGCATTCTTCAAAGTGAATATATTATATTAATTTCTCAATTATTTTCAATTTTAATTACAAGTCAATATATAGTATGAAAGCTAGTCTCTTTAAAAAAATAAGAGCTAATTAACTATTTATATAGAAAGACAATAATCACGTTGTAAAACCATCCTAATTTATTACATGCATGTCCCAGATAACGAAATAAACATGTGCGCCTTTCAATGTTTTTGTTCAAATTAAAAGATCGATAAAACAATGCTATTTTTTTTTCTCAATTGATTTTGGAAATACTCTCTTAGGATACAAAGCTGAGGAAACTTCGGTAAAGGTAATCCATTCTTCAAAGCAGTAAACAGTTTAAAGATCATCGTGAAATACTTAAATTTCCGAGTCCAAATGCAAACACAACTTGGATAAATTTCCTGATAATAGAATAAAAGACATCTTTCGGGTTAAAATTTTCGGAAATTTCAATGCCTTATCAACATTGCATCAATAGTGTATAATAACCATAATAAGCTATCCAAACATGTAGTAAAATATCGAAAGTACATGTCACATATAACACATTAAATTCAATAAAACTTCTCTAACATATGATAGAACAGGATCTGAAATACTTGTATCGTAGTTATACAAACATGTTAAAGCTGTACGTGTTAAATTGGGAATTCTGGATTGGGGAATACTTTAGTGTTTCAATAATTATTAACTAATTATCAACTGATCATAAGAATGGCTTAACGGAGTTTTGTGAAATTTCTCGCCTTACAGTTTTACAATAAATCATCCGGACATTTCCTGCAATCCCCAAACAGTGCATCTTAACAACATGTAGTTTTGGCTTGATGCTGGGTGTGTGCGTGTGTTTTGGCACACTACTGGGAGGTGATTCATTAAAATAGTTTCGCCTGGTAGGCTAAAAACTAAAATTCACTCTAGCATACGTACAGTATTGTGGTTTTCTCTGGACAAGGACAACTGGGAACAACCATTTTTAAAATACACTCACTCGGGTCTGTTTTTGTTTTCTAATAAACACCCTATAATTGGCTTCTAGCAGTTGGCCTTCGTGGATGCTAATTTAACGCCACAAAACAAGGCAGTTTATATGAATTTCTGATCGTTATCGAGCAGTTCAACACGTTTACGTACAACACCGTATAATAATATTAAAAAAAAACAAAAACATAACTATAATTCTAGTAGATTTTGGTATGCTAGCTTTAATTAAATGTCCTTTTTATACTCGTTTATTGAAAAGCTCCTCTTTAGTTCTAAAAAAGAAAAACTGGGGCGAGTTTTCAGAAAATTACTAGGGAAAGCTACGGGCTATTTCGCTGGATCGAATAGCATAAATGTAACGGGCTTGGCAACAGCATGCAGATTAGCTCAAAATAGCACAAAATACTTAATTCAATGTAGACAGTAAACAAATAATTACAGAAAACCCTTTTATACCTAAATTTTTAGTCATTTTGGTGAGCATAGACTTACATATGTTAATGATGGCACTCGTCACTATCTTAACTAAATTGGCTTGTGAATGAAATGCTGCACCAGACACAGATCAGTGTAAATAGAAATTAAACCTTGCAGTTTCAGTCCTCTTAAACTTTGGAAAGGTCTAGTTAAAATTTGAAAGATGGCATTTACTTTAAATGAGAATTGATACCATCTGCCTCAATTGCATCGTTGAGTATTGTTGACAGAAATTAAACATCGTATTCCGAGAGGCGTTTATAAACATTAAAAAGCTGCTGATATACCTATCTGATTTATTGAAACTCAATTAAGCCAGTAGCTTTACTGTAATTTGCACAATGCATACATAAAAATCAAGTATTTCTCCACTGTCTACCTGGGAAAGAAGGCAATCGTCATCTAACCACTCGTTTTAGATTAATATTAATACAGACTGAAGCATCCTGGATGAAGTTCAGAAAATGTATTAGTCAACACCATCAAACAAAGAAATCTGTGAAACAGTCTTGACGAGTGCAGTACCGCATTTACACCTCATTGTAAACAAAGTGAAATGCAATAAAAATATGTGATGATAGCTATATAATAAAGCGTGGCTTTATAGGCGATTCTGACATATAAAATTGTTTGCAAATCTCATGACTAGAAAAAGACATTGTAAATGGCGAAATAATGACGCATTCAAATCCTATTTGCAATTTCCGAGTATAAGGAACTGATAACTTAGAAAACCACCTTGTCCATTGACATTCATGGAAATCCTTTTATTTTTCACAATATATATATTTACTTCGTATATATATATTAGCACAAACTTCCTTTCAGAACCCTGCACCATTATGAACATTTAATCCTTATCCGCATCAGTATTACATGAATAACCAACATACGATATGTACTTTTATCAAAATCAAGTGTTATATATATATATATATATATATTTATAAAACCGAAACCGAAAATAGCTCCGGTATTGTGCATGGTGTCATTTTAAAATAGTAGGCCTACTTTAAAAAGTTGTTAAAGTAATTTACTTTTGTTATTTACACCTTTCGCGTCTGACATTCTTCATGGATGACCCTTACTCAGAATGCTGTTCCTTTATTTTCGTTCTACAGGTGTTTAGTCAATTAACACTCAGGTAATAGGGATTATTTAAAAGTTGGATGAACGGAAATAACTGCCAAAAACAACAGGTGTCTAAATTGAAATCAGCTAGATAAGGACGGCTACGAAGTCAAAAAGGGAATCCAGAAAGTTTTTCGGACAAAGTAAACAACGTACAAACCTATAGTTGGTAAAAAGAAAACAAAAACATATTAACTACTACTCACAATGGTTAACTGGATCGCCACAGCACCCCATAAAAGTTTGAAATTAAAGTATAACCAGATGTAATTGGTGATAAAAGCCAATTTCACGCACTTTCAGCCAAACACATTACACAAGTTCACAACAACTAATGACAGCCGAAGTCTACGAGTCTGGATTATAAGTGTCCCCTAGCGACAGAACTGCGAGTCGGTTCTCGCTCAGCTGTTGCTACGGGCAACGAAATAAACACTGTCCGACATTTTTAAATGCCGCAGACGCCATGTGATCTGATGTGACGCTAGGGGCGCTGCAAACATGTCAATGATGTTGCTCCCCAAAACATTGCATATTCGCAGTTTCACCTTGAGCTCAATGCCAAGGCAAGTTTTGTATTAAAAAGTGGGGTTGCCTAGAACAAGTTTAGCTGGTTAGAATAGCTCCGTGATTAATCTTGTCCCTATCATAAAGTCATCATAATTTATCAAGCTTAAATTTCTTTCATTTATAGTTTTCATCAACAATTCAATTAATTTAAACCGGATTGTAATAATGTCTAGGCACATAATTCATAAACAATTTCCGACGTGTGTCGGATTTGAATTGCAATATTGACGTAAATTTTAAAATGCAAATTTAGACCTTGACCCCTACAAAGTCTGCTATGGACAGACCAAATAAACGCGGACTAGTCCATTAGCAGAGTGAGCTAGAGTGAGCATTGCCCGTGGTTCACAGAGCAAGGGGAGAGAGGGTTTACAAATTACTAGTGTTTTTGAGCAGGTTTTCTTGAGTTGTGCAGTTGTGCTTGCATGCTCTCAAGTCAGTAGAAGCAAGAACGACACAAACAAGGGCATAAAATGGCAATGGTAATTATGCTTATTCATTTTCAAAAGAAAATTGGTTTTTAAATCGATAATTAACATGCATTCTAATGTACGTAATGAACTTGTAAATATTTACATTTTCTGAAATCTACAACGTATAAGGTTCGTATGTAGGCTGCCGCAATACGCGTTTGGTTCTAGGTCTAAAATTAAATAAGTGACAGAATTACTTTTATTTTCTATTTAATATCTGTTTTAACGGCCCTTATTTAATAGCCTTTTACTACGTGATTTCAAATTGGGCACGCAGGGGGTCAGCTATTAAGGACATCTCATGCGAGTTTAATAGCTTGTTATGAGATTCGAAAGCCGATACCTCCCAAGTTTAACTTTTAATATAACTAGCTATATAACTTTTAGTTTATTTGCATAAATAACAGCAATGAATTAAATAACGTCCATTAATAACAATTCGATCAGTTCAATTCAACTTAACTCAGTACCCTACAGTGTAAATAAATGGTCATAGGGAGGGGAAAGGGGAAGAGCGTCGTACCCAATCATTTCAGGAGAATGCTTCTGCGTCATGTAGCGACTAAGGCCGTTTGCACACATAGGGGAGACCGGGGCAGGTTGGATCATGGGGCAGGTTGAAACAATGCATGTAGCGACCCTCATGCACCCGTTA
>JAQGBW010003866.1:0-15137 GCA_034698625.1 Julus scanicus | reverse complement strand
ATGAAAGAGTGCTGCATACAGCTTCTTCGCAAATCAAAAGCATTGGGTTGCTGATAAAACCTGATTTTATAAAGACGAAGATGATCTGAATGCAAATGAACTCACATTGGTGGCTGTACCCTTGCGTGACAGAATCGTTGAATCTGGTTGAATCTCATAGCCGTCGCACTGGAGTAAACTGAGCACAGCTTCTTCCACAGGAATTTGTGTATATCCGGTGTAAGATTGCGACCTCCAGGATTTCTTGCAGGGTAGTGTGGGCGATGTCTGTGGGGGTAAGGACACCGCCTGTCTCACGGGGACTGCTAAACCCCCATTTTCGTCCGGAAAGTGTGGTGGACCCGTGTTTAGCTCTACAGGTGGCGAATGACGATTATTTTCGACGGCATTCGACATTTAGAACGGTGAAAAGAGGTCACAGGTCATACTGGCACGGTGCAGGCAAGGTCCCAACACTTGGCGGCTACGATCCAACTGTCATTAACAGCTGTTGTAAAATAGGACCAAAGCAACACATAGGCGAGAAAAATCTATATTGCCGAACAATGTTTTCCGAGCCTTGACGACAGCGCGAGGAATCGTTCGATCGATCCGCCACGTGCACTTGTTCCGAATGCGTGACTGGCACGTGAATCTATTCTGTTCCAAAGTGTTTCTTGTTCTTTTTTTTTCCTTCTATAAAAAAATGTCGGCTGTGGAGTTGAATTATAATTTCAAATCCCAAATTCCACTTGATGTTATTCCTGAATATTGGTCACTGATACGTGAGGATGAAAGACGATGGAACCGAGCTTTACATTCGATAACAAGCTAAGCAACAATTTCGTTACTTTTAACGTATTCCTACTCGGAATTTACCATAGGCGGTACCTTAGAATTTTTATCCCTTCTCAAGTTATTGATCTTGTTATTTTCTTATTCAATTCGGTTTATCTTTATCGTCTAATACGTTTTCACCGCTGGAATTCTCATCGGAATACGATATATCAAACGCGGGTCACCGACGCAAGACGATATTTCCCATATACAGTTTCAGAACAG
This sequence comes from Julus scanicus, assembly GCA_034698625.1. Taxonomy (NCBI): domain Eukaryota; kingdom Metazoa; phylum Arthropoda; class Diplopoda; order Julida; family Julidae; genus Julus; species Julus scanicus. Next base: position 14,096 of record JAQGBW010003866.1, on the reverse strand, counting down.
CGGCGCTGAACAAAACTGAAATTAAATCCAATTTATTCAATGCGATATTCGTGTCTAAATATATCCAGAATGTTCCGTTACGTATACTGTACAGCAATTCTCAAAAGTAAGCTTTTGTTTCTTGCCAGAATGGCCTGCTGCTTAGCATCGATGTTTCCAAATCTTATTCGCCAAGGTTTTGCGTGGTTTTCACGAAAACGATTGAAACATAATCCATCATCTCTACGTACTTGAAAACTCCTCAGATTTCACCATTACTGATATATGGTTTTTTTTTTCCAGCATAAAACTTCACCAAATGTTGATGGAAGAGCTTGCACGTCCACCGTCCATCTCCGTAACATCCCAAGTTCGTTTTTTTGGCGACAGTCCAACAAATCCAACAGCTATGATATCAGGTAACCGTAAACCGCATTCCACCACGAACCACTGGAGAGTGAAACTCCGGAGTTTTACGATGTCAAAGTGCACTCGGTCTTCCTTTTAAAAATGGCCGCCAGAATACCACGAAAGGTAAATGCTTCCCACGAACATAAAAATGCAGCCTCCAACGACGAGCAGCTCTCGAAAATTGGAAAGCTGCGAGGGTGTCTTAGAACAATGGAAAAAAAAAACGATCGAAATTTAATCCATCGCCCGTATTACATTAATCATGCGGAACATATCCTTCGAGCGTTGTAGAAATTCCCAAGGTAAACAAGAACAGTGCAGGTATATCGATTCGCAAACCCGTTCAATACATGAATCTCCATCCAATTGGGCAACCGTCCCCACAGGCAGTGCCAAAAGCATTTTTAGCCATTCTGCGTGACTCCCAATTAGCTCCACTATCCGAGATGCTTCTCCTCGAAAACAACACGGGCTAATGAAGGTTTGCCGCTAAATTAGTCGCCAGTTAGTTGCCACGTCTATTTTCGAGTTAGGCCCCCACACGAGCCGAACAGGTAAACGCCAAACACGAACATCGTTGGCAACGCATTCGCCAGAACCTCTTTTCAAAATGAACACGAACACCTTGACTGAATTGGAAAAACCAATACCGATTTCTCTCGCTAACGGATGCCAGGATTGTACGCTGCTGCCACCAAAGGCAAACCTCGCCAGCTCAAAGAACCTTCTTACTCCTCCACATCCGAAAAATATACATAAAAAAATCAGCAAAATATGAAACAACATCTTCGTCTGAAACGCGCTTGCGAAACATCAAAAGGGTTTCCAGCAGCCAGTCATCAATTACTGACAAGAGGATGTGGAAAATGAGGAAAATCTCTAAGGGTTCAAAAGTGCTATGCAGAAAATTTCAAACAAAGTGTCTTTCCTCGTTGAATTATTACTAAAATGGACAGTTTTTTTGAATTTCTCAGCAGCTAGACAATGTGCATGTACTCGAGAAACCACCGATGAAGTAGGTCTGATGCCAACATAACAAGTTTGTTAAGTATGTTTCAGAATTATCTGATGCCAACATGACCTATACAAAAAATGACTCAGAATTCTGTACAATTCAGCGTCCTAAATCTCTGCAGAAAAGTATGTTTCAGAATAATGGTCATGCAACAGTAATTTCTGCAGAATATATATTTTTAAAAAAATAGTTCACAGAGGGAAGCGAACCTGGAAACTTGCAAATACCGAACTAACGCTTTTACCCACTCGGCCACCCATACTACTTGGAAATCATGCATTAGAAAAAGGAGTTATGGTTAGTTAATACTGGGACTTCATTAACCATTAAGATTATAAATGTTCATATTTAATAAATATTATGTGATGAGAATGTGATTAGAGGGGTTTATTAGTTTAGCAGGGTTTATCAGTTTAGAGGGGCTGATCAGCTTAGAAGAGTTTAATTAATTAGTTTAGATGGGTTATTAGATTAGAGGGGTTTATCAATTTAGAGGAATTTATTAGATTATAGGGGTTTATCAGTTTAGAGAAATTTATTAGTTTAGAGAGGTCTATTTGTTTAGATGGGTTATTAGATTAGAACGGTTTATCAGTTTAGAGGAATTTATTTGATTACAGGGGTTTATCAGTTTAGAGGGGTTTATTAGTTTAGATGGGTTATTCGATAAGAGAGGTTTATTAGTTTAGAGGAATTTATTAGATTTATAGGGGTTTATCAGTTTAGAGGAATTTATTAGTTTAGAGGAATTTATTTGATTATAGGAATTTATCAGTTTAGAGGAATTTATTAGTTTAGAGGGGTTTATCAGTTTAGAGAGGTCTACTGTTTTGGAGTATTTCTGCAAGTTTAAAGCATCTTTAAAATTCTGCATAAATTTGGTTGAAAACTGCAGACTATTTTCTGGGAATAAAAATTGCCAGAATTGTATCAAATTTCTGCATGATTATTTCTGTAGGAAATGCACTGAGATATTTGTCTGGTCATTTTCGGCACATATTTAGGAAATATGGATGGGAACATCATCTTTAAATTTAACAAGTAAATTAAATGTAAACAAAAGAACACGTGGTCCACTAATTAACTGGACATTAGGGTGACCAAGAACAGAGGTTCAACCGTTCTAAAATGCATTATTTTTTTTCAAAGATTCTCTTGAAGTACAAAGGATGGCATTTCCATCTGTCTCTCCTAGCATTCATAAAATATACAAACAAGGACAGCAAAGTTGCAGTTTGGCAACTGGATCAATGGAATTATACACTAATGTCGTGTTTGCCAACTAGCCTCGAATGAGAGGAGTCTCAAACTCACAATTAGCATGCGTCGATATTTCATAAAATGTCTGTCTGCTACGAGAACGAGTCTTGTTGGCAGAATTCCACTGTTTTTAGTATTCTAGTGAAAATCTAATCGTAGATTTTCAGAAAAATGATATCCGCAGTCTAAACATATTTCCACACATTTTAATTCACAACCAAGGTTTTGAATAACCCTTTATACTTTTGTTTGTAACAGATTCGTTATTTAGTTATCACATCTCATCAATTCTAAGACGCCATCGATTGTAAGACGCACAGCTAGTACCACCAACTAAATAAACGTAATTTCAGGTGGCTGATTGCGAGTAAAATATTTGAATAACAAAGTAAATATACACTGAAGATTAATTGGTTTAATAATGCTGGATTTGCAACGACACTCCAGATATATATGTAGAATTTGTGAAACAAAAAAGATTAAATAAAAATAAAAATTGTTTAAAATAGCTTTATAAATCAGCAAGATGCTGATACTGTTATTTTTCACGTTAAAATAGTAGATCTTTTAAAATTAAATTATTATTTGAAATTTTCGCACTCACAACTTGCCTATCTCGTACTGCCACCTGCTGGTAGCGTGTGCAAAATAACGGACATTTATCAAACTTTTACATTAATTTTAAAAAAATCTACCATTTCAAAGTGAAAAACAACAATATGATGTACTTGCTGATCCATCGAGTCACCAAAAACAATTCTCACCCCTACCCCAACCTCCCTGATTCAACTTTGAGTATGTTCTCAAGTCCGACCCATTGAAAAGGATAGGGTTGTGATCCCTCTACACCAGCATTATTAAACCAATTAATCTTTAGTTAGCCAAATATTTTACCCGATATCAGCCACCTGAAATTACCCACTTTATGTGTACATTGTATATATTTAGTTGGTGGTAATGTGCGTCTTACAATCGATGGCGTCTTAGAATTGATGAAATACGGCACTAAATTACGAATGTGTTACCCGGTAGGTAAACAAAAGTATAAGGGGTTATTCAAAATGGACGTCACCGAAATTCGGCCATAAAATTGACCCCCTGTCCACATTGTGCCCAGCCCCCCCCCTCCCACTCATCGACGTCACTGATATTTTTTAAAAGTAGGGTGTCCAGAAAATGTGTTGGAACATACGAACTCCCATCCTATAAATTTCCAGGCACCCGTCTCGTTACCAATCCCACGACATTTTTCTGATTAACGGAAATTTCCTGATCTCGAATGAAAATTCCAGCATAAAATTAGTGTTTAATACAAATTTAGGCATAATTCCTGACTTTGTCCGAGGTTTTATAAATTCACATTCATTTGGGACTGGGGACACATTACTTCCGGTGTCCATTTCCCATTTCACTGATTTTTAAAACTTAAACAGAAAATCCAAAAACTGAAAAATACCATCATTATTGGACGTCCGTAATGTCTTTATCCCCCCTCTCCTTTTCACCCCTGTCCACATGCCAGCAGACCCCTTCTTTCTCTTCCCCCCCATTCCTTCCCTCTTGAGGACGTTTTTTTTAATGGCCCCTAAAAAGAAATGATATCAAAGCAAATCTGAAACTATCGGCTAAACATGAAAGCATGACACAAATATCTGACATAAACAAGATTAAGTACATTTTTACATTATTTAAGTTTTGACTTATTCACGGATTCAGCACACTAATTCTACATGTATCTATAATAATAAGGCCCAATATGACGACTGAACGAACCCAATTTTCGTCACGTTTTATGCAAAACAAGGTTACGCGAAGGAATCTGGGAAATGTGCCAACATTTCTACGCAAATTATCGTCAAGATTTCAAAATAAATCGTGTTAATAGAAGCACGTGTACTTTTGTATGTTATGAACTAAAAATGGATTCTGTAGAAAATGTGTGTGGAAACATAGGGCCAACTTACAAATATCAGCACACGAATATTTGTGAATAATTGTTAAAGGGAATAATTTAAAAAAATGGTGAGGATAAAATTGGAAATGCCTTCAGTGTATCTATATATGGAGCAGAGTTGGGTAAAATGTACTCATGAGTAAGAGTACTGATTACGATTGCTGTGGAATCATACTCTATGAGTACGTGTAATCAGTAGTCGTAGGAAATGAGTAATGAGTAAACTTTGAGTATATTAGCTTTTAGGATGACCCTCATTTCAAGTTACTCAAATTACTCAACTACTTGCAATTATTTGTATTCGTATTCGATTATTGCATTGGTACTCAATTTCAGATTAGGTATTACTCATTATTACGTAAATTATGTATTACAGATTACTCAAGGACATTTGTAATAACCCATCAGGAGTACATTTTTGTAATCGAGTGCATTGTACTCGTACGTTTTGAGTACATTTGCATTCAATTACTTTTGTACATTTTGTATTGAAATTACTCTTTGTACTCGGTATTCTTTTACTCGTTACTCAATTTCATTCAATGTACTCAGTAACTTCAAACTTTCAAACTTGGGCAAATATGTACTTATGTTCGGAAGTACAGAATACGAGTATATGTGGAATCGTACTTAATAGTACGAGTAGTAGCTTAATGTAAAAATTAGGGTACATTGATTAGCTAGCTTTTAGGATGACCCTCATTCCAAGTTACTCATTTTCGTTACTCAAATTACTCAAAAATGATTTGTATTCACACTCGATTATTACATTGGTAATCAATTTCAGATTACGCATTACTCATTATTTCGTAAATTATAGATTACTCAAGGACATTTGCAATAACTTATTATGAGTACATTGTACTCGTACGTTTTGAGTACATTTGCATTCAATTACTTTTGTACTTTTTATATTCAAATGACTCTTTGAAATACTTATCATCACCAATTGTTTTTCCCTTTAATAGATATAAAATTTCCCAGTATTCTTAAGTAACTCAAAATCATTCAATGTACTCAATTAGTACTGCCCAACACTGATGCGCAGTATTTCTTGTTTTATATTATCACCATTTTTTCACGATTACTTTCATAATACTTGGATAAATTAGGTAAAGGAATTGATTGCCCCAAGAGATGAAAGGGCTCTTATATAATATGATTGAAATCTATATAGAATCGAATACAGCATTAAAAGGAACGATTTTTCGCTCAATTATCAGTTTTCTTTCATTCGTATATTAAAAGTAGGCACTTAAGAGCATTAAGAATCAGAAATTCTCAGGGGAGAAGAAATATTTGCCATGGGGCACATTGGGAGCTTTTAACATCTAAAAGCTATAAAGATGAATGAAAAACTTTCCAACAAAAGATATTCAAGGACACGTACTAGCCATAGACAGAAATTTCTAGGACACATTTGGCTATATATAGCCATTTGAAAACTACAGGATGGAAAAATAAAAAAGTAAGCCAACTTTATAAAAATCATAAAATGGTTATTTGTTAATGGAATTTATTGAAGATTTGTAAATGTGAACTTAAATAGTTTACAAAAAAATTCCCTATTTCAACTTTGAACACAAATTGAAATAGGGAATTTTTTTGTGTCCTATTTAAGTACACATGGACAAATTTTCAATTAATTCCATTAACAAATAACCATTTTATGATTTTTATAAAGTTGGCCAACTTTTTTATTGGCCCACCCTGTATATCCGGGGAACATTAATTTTACACTCCACATTAATGTGACAACACTTCATAAAGTCACACAAACAATGGAAAATTCATATATGGGCATATATGTAAATTACTTTTCTATGTATGGCTAGACCAGAGATATATTGACCACAAATGGCTATATGTGGTTCACACATAGCTACATTATGGCCTACACATGGCTATAACAGTCCACACATGGTTATATATGGTTTACACATATACCTACATATGGCCCACAAATGGCTATATATGTATGGCTATAACAGTCCACACGTGGTTATATTTGGCTCTCACATGGCTACATATGGTCCACACATGGCTATACACAGCCCACATATGGTTATATATGGTCCACGCATGGCTGTATACATCCTACACATGGCTATGTGGTTATATATGGCTCACACATGGATATACATAGCCCACACATGGTTATACGTGGTCCACACATAGCTATAACAGTCCCCACATGGCTATGTGGTTATATATGGCTCACACATGGCTATACATAGCCCACACATGGTTATATATGGTCCACGCATGGCTGTAAACATCCTACACATGGCTATGTGGTTATATATGGCTCACACATGGCAATGTGGTTATATATGGCTCACTTATAGCTACATATGACCCACACATGCCCATATATGGCGTAATGTAGCCAGTTTTTGGGTCAAGGCCTTTTTCGAACCACCTTTTTGCCAATGGGGAGTGTAATAGGTGTGCTATGCGTGTTCAACCCAGTACATGTTAAAATGCTGTAAAAGTGTGTGTGCAAAAGAGTTATCGACTGCGTCTATGGATTTGTAGAAGAATACAAAAGTCCACAGTCGCACACAATTAATTCGTTCCGAGAATATTTCATTAGATTTGTCGTCGTGCCACATATATCACATTTAGTGGGCAAATCGTAATTTTCTTCTTTCACTTTTAATGCGAAGTGCGTGACTTGCTTAGCATACCTTTCACAAAACTCCGATATGTCGATAAATGCATTTTCACTCGGGATATATTATTATTTCAATGAAAGAAATGAACAAAAAAAATAACACGACGGTTGACCAGCGCCAAATGACCCACTTTCTCATGCTCACTTACAAAATACTTTTTTTTTTTGAATATTTAATAAAATGTCACGCGTTGAGGGAATATTTTATAATGTCAAATTTCGAGGGATTTATCATTTGTAGTTGTTTAGGGCTGAAAATTCAACGCTATTCATTCACATCTGTATTTTGTATTCTAACATTTGTCGGGAAAGTTCGGAATTATGCCGAAATTTGTGTCAAACACCAAATTTTATGCTGGAATTTCCCTTCGAGGTCATGAAATTTCCGTTAATCAGAATAATCTGGAAAAATGTCGTGGATTTGGGCGCTTTAAAATTTATAGGATGGGACTTTGTATGCTCCAACACATTTTCTGGTCACCCTACTTTTCAAAAATATTTAGGACATCTTTGAGGGGGAAAAAAGGGGAAATTGGGCTAAAATTTACACTTTGTGGACAAGATAGGGGGGTTAGGGGGTGGGGGTCAAGTTTTTAAGGAATTTTTGGGAAATTCTTCATGAGTGGTCCCTGAGATACAGTGTACACCGTAAGCTACCCCCCCCCCCAAAAAAAAAAAGATGCCAAAATACAACTCATTGTAACTTAATTAAAAATACAATAATTTTAATGAAATTTTCCAATTGTGTATATATCTTCCAATTTCTCTCATATAGGTGGCGCTGCACGTCAGCATAATTTTTATTTCACCGATTTCCCTGCAGGTGGCACAGCCGACAAATCCGTCTGAACATCAATTTCCAGATCAAGGCAGCAATCATAAGTTTTTATAAGATATACCGGGGCACAGTGGGACATTTCATGGGGTACAGTTTTCCACTCGAAATTGAGACAAATTTTACTAGAAAAAGAACACCACATTGATTGTGTTTAATTCAGCACGTAAATTTAAAATTCCAAGTATAAATTACAAAAACGATTAAAATTAACCGTAATTGCAGCAGCTTTCATATTTTCACCGCTTACTCATCAAAATGTGGTTTTTTTTTCTGTGATTTTTACTTTAAAACATAAATTTAAACATGGTTTTCATTTAAAGTTATGATTATAATGAGAACATATAAAAATATTTTCCAACTTGAATCAATTAACTAAAATTCCAAAAAAAGCTTTATAATACAATTTTGACATTAGATTCTTAAATAACTAAAACAAAAAATACACGAAAATTGAATATATTTATCTAGAAACTTTCAGTGTTTGCTATTCTCAACTTTTTAGCTTGTTGTGAGAACCAAAATTTCCAGATCAATTGTCAGCTATCATACGTTTTTATAAGATTACAAAAAAATATTTCTAAGGTTGATAATAATTTTGAAAAAAAAAATCATTGGCTGTCAGACAAAATCCATCTGAAATATGATTTGATAAAGTCTGGATTAATCTGCCAAACACACATGTTATTTCTTGCTCTTATTAAGGGAGGACCAAAACACTTCCATGTTTGCTTTAATTAGCTTTCCAACCTAATTGCAAAAATATCCCACGTTATTAGTTTAGGCTTTCGATAATGTCAGAAACACGTCTACTGAATCGACTACAAAAGTGTCCTTCGATCGATGTGGAATATTTTGTCAGCGGAAGCGTAAAATTGGCAATTGTTATTTAATAAGGTCTTTGTTTTTCGCCAGCCTTTAATTGATGAGGACAATTAAGTATCTAACACTTAAGTTAATATTACCACAAAATATGATAGCTTGTAGATGAAATAAAACACCAATGAACCAAAGGATTAGGCAGGCCTGACGAGAGAGGGAGGGGGGGAGGAAGAATACCTCGGGCCTCCAGAATATGTGTGAAAAAAATTTGAAATGTTGCAAATGATCTTTCAAAATTGTCATGAAAACTGGAAAATGCAATTTTCTATAGTAAAAATGCAACTTTTCTTTGATAAAAACGCAATTTTTTTAAGGCTGATTGTGAACCATTTTTACATTAAAACATAAATTTAAACAATGTTTTTATTATAAAGTTATGATTAATGAGAAAATATACAAATATTTTCGAAAAACATTAATCGGGGTATACTGGAAGATGTCCCACTGTACCCCATAAACCAATTTGATTTGAATAAGGGCTTACAGCTGACCACGTGGCTAATTAACATAAACTTTAGTTTGAAATTATAGCTGGATCAAGCTGGACACTCGTCAATGGTATATCGCAGCATTACTAATGTTTTATAATTACACCTAAAATAAAAATCCATTTGCGAGTTGAATAATTACTTTTCAAGAACAAAAACTTTAAGTGCAAATATTTTCTTCTAAATTTGTGTCAGATCTCAGAAATTTCGGTTAATGAAAGAGTGCTGCATACAGCTTCTTTGCAAATCAAAAGCATTGGGTTGCTGATAAAACCTGATTTTATAAAGACGTTGTACCACTGTGCCCCGGTCTCCCCTACAATGTCTTCCGTGCCATTTAAATTCTCGTAGTTTAGAACGGATGCTTAATTAAATACTTCTAATTAATGCTTGCATGACTTGTATAAATTATCGGGAATAAAAGTTGCGATTAAAGTGATGTAAGCGAATTTTGCATCACGATACAAATGTGGTGACCACATCAGCCGATTAACAAAGCTGGCGCCTTAGCATGGGATTAATTTAGTGGTCTGGCTACTAATTTAATTACACGTTGATTGTTTAATCAAGTTTACCATGGAATTTGTCAACAAATAAATAACGACATTAACAAATCCTAGCGAATAAATAATACTGCATGTTATAAATAATCCAGTGTTAATTGTGAAAGATTTTCAAAATAATTACATATTTGGCAATTTTAAACAATTATTCATTTTATATTTTACATTATTATTTATTTATTAAATCTACTATACATACTGTAAATTAACTCAATAAATCTTTTCATATGATTTATTAAAATATTATTACCTTGCCATTTAGGGCCATTCAAAAAGGACGTCCCCGAAATTCTTTCCAAAAATTGACTCCTTTTTCCCTTTCCCCTGTCCCCCCCCCCTCCCCCAACTCTTACTCCTTGTCCACTTGTCCCTCCCTCATAAACGTCCTTAATTTTTTTAATAGTAGGGTGTCCAGAAAATGTGTTGGAACATACAAAGTCCCATCCTTTAAATTTTCAAGCACCCCACTCGCTACCAATTCCACGATATTTTTCCAGATTTTTCTGATTAACGGAAATTTCCAGACCTCGAATGGAAATTCCAGGATAAAATTGGTGTTTAACACAAATTTAGGTACAATCCCCGACTTTCCAGAGGTTTTAAAAATTCAAGTACATTTGGAACTGGGGATACATTACTTCCGGTGTCCATTTCCCCTTTTTCACTGGCTTTTAAAACTTAAACTAAGAATCCAAAAATTGAACACCATCATTAATGGACGTCCATAATGGCTTTACCCCCTCTCCCCATCCATCCCCACCCCTTCTACCCCTGTTCACAAGCCAGCAACCTTTCGTTCCCCCCTCACCACCTCTTGAGGACGTCCTTTTTGAATAGCCCCCAATTACTGTTCGAAATCGCCGGATATGTGGATTATTTTCCTACAATTTTTGCATATGATCGTATTTAAAGATTTAATTACCACAATAATTAAAATCTGAAACAAGTTGGCCGATGTTGGAAATAAATATTACTCAAAAAACTAAAAAAAAAGTGAAGGACGAGTATTTTTTAGGCACTAAAGAGTTTTATGATCGAATTATTGAGTGGTAAATTTTGAATCAACAATAGTTAGTAAATAATAAAAATCTCACATATTTTATAATTGTTAAATAGTCTGATGTTTGCCAAATTCAAGATCAATAGTTAAGATAAACGTTTTAGAAATAACGTATTGAGATGGTGAACAAGAAAAAAATGTTTCGTTATATTGGCATGCATTCATCGAAAGCACAAACAGAAAGACGAGCCAAAAAACTAAAAATAAACTGAAAAAAGGCATAAATCCAAAAACAAAATTTGAGTATCCAAAAAAAGCAGAAGCTGAGAAACAAAGACTCGCATTATGTTTCCTCAAAATTAACAGTAACCTTTACTTTTAATATCTACACCTTGTAGGACAAGCAGCATGACGATGTTGCTGTTTAAAAAAAAAACCCGGTGTGTGTTCATATTTAAGTACGACATAAACTAAAATTGTCACCGTCTTTAAGTCGCTGAAACTCCGTGCAAAAATCTTGAGTATTTAGGGATGATCTATAAATTATGTCACACTTTTTTGCCTCTTTTTAAACACCTCTCCCCCACCCCTTTGTCACAATTGTCACAAATTTTACTACACCTCATCCATAACCTGTCGATTACCCCCCCACCAATTATTTTTTAATAATTCTATATTATTTTATAATTTTATTGGGAAGAAAGTTTTAAGTCACTACAGGACCCAAATCTTTTTTCCCGACTGCTATTCAAAATTTCAAATGTTAAAAAAATAAAAATAAATTTACCGCTTATTTTTTACCGTTTAAAATAAATTTTGATTGTGTGATGTCACAATACCGAACCACCCCCCACCCCTTGGTCACAATTGTCACAAAAATGTGTTCGTAAACAGAAGCATCGTTCGTAAAGCGAATTAACATGTGGTGTTCGTAAACCGAGGTTACACTGTACTTCAAAGTATTTCTATTCAAAATTTCAGATTGCGTCAATACTCGAGAACATTTGTAAAATCACCCATCGTGAGTACATTTTTGCAATCGAGTGCAATGTACTCGTACGTTTTGAGTACATTTGCATTCAATTATTCTTTGCACTCGGTACCTTTTTACTGGTTACTCAAATTCATTCAATGTACTCAATTACTGCCTAACACTGGTCAATATGGTCAAACAAAGGCATATACGAACATATACATAGCTAAATAAATAAAATATATAAATAAAGCTAATATACACTGTGTGGTAAATTTTCAAAGAAATTTCGGGGGACATCCATTTTGAATGGCCCCAAACTTTATAATTCCACAAATTTCAATTTATCTTCCCACATATATCCATATGTGGACATTCTTTCACATATCCACAGTCTTGTTTCTTTAATTGTTGATTGAGGATGTCAACCACCCAAACCACATCTATTATTCACAACTATTCATTGCATAGTTGGCTGCTTTTAATCCAAATATTTACATAATGCTAATTAAAATCATAAATTCAGCATGCGTGCAAATCAGAAAACATAAATGTAGCTAGGTCCGCCTATTTGAGATCCTATTCCGAATCGTCACTTCCAAAAGTACCCAAACTGGCTGTCAGTTCATAACGAGTTCATAATGACTAAAAGCTACCAAACACCAAAAAACAAAAAAAACACCAGCTGCTACAAAAACAATGTCATATCACACAAATATGACTAATTGCATTATTCTTCCCCTCGCCCATTACGCTTTTATAAATGACAAATTAATGCATTTATATATTAAAATTTAATAATCATTATACAAGCTGTGGAAAATGTTTTCTACCAAACTTGTCCTAAAACAATGAATGTTATGAAATTTGTGGCACCCGTTTAATTTTTTTTTCAACTCATGTCACACTAGACAAGGTAGGAAATATGTAGCGGCACACTTATAAAAAAGGACTAAAAATGCCGAGGCACACATTTTTATTTTTGTATGACACTGGGCTTAAAAGCGAATACCATATTTTACGGACTATAAGACGCGCTTTTTTCTTCAAAAATTTGTCTCCAAAATTCAGGTGCGTCTTATACTAGTTTTTTTAAAAAAATTGCTTAAAACTTACGGTGCGTCTTAAAGTCTGTTTTGTTTGGTTGATTTTTAACGTTGGCCTAGTTCTGCAACACGAGGGCTAAACACCAACGCCAGGGTTATGAGCCTTCAACACCTACCTGGGAATTTAGCCTACGAGGTGGACTTCCACCCCCTCTCGAGGGGTATTTAACGTGCAACAATCAACAAGGGACCTCGGTTTAAACTCTTATCCGAAATAGCCGCCACTTTGGGAATTTCTCCTATCAGAAAAATTCCCACCGACCTCGACCTGGGAGCGAACCCAGCATTTAGGATCGAGAGGCAAGCACGTAGCCCACTCGACCGCCAGCATCGGCTCTTAAAGTCTGTAGCATCTTATTGTCCGTAAAATACAGTATATACTGTATGCCGAGCATTCTTGGCCTAGCCTTGAGGGCACTCCTAGCAGCCTTGCACAATTACATGAATTTTAATTCTCTTAACCTCAACATCACTAAATCAAAAATACTCATCTTCAGTCACAGGAAGTCACGTTCCCCTAAAATATCTTTCACTGGGGAAGAACCCCAGTGGAGGTAGTCGGCTCATGGATGTATCTTGGGGTGAGGTTTATGCACGCAGGTTCCTTAATGGACCACCTAAAGGCCCTCAGGGCGAAATTTAACTTCCAATCCCACTTGCTCTACAAAACCTTAATCTCAAAGAATCTTAACCATATTCCCACCCATCTCTCCCTCTTTAATTCCATCCTCTCGCCTATTCTAACTTATAATGCTGCTCTCTGGGCTTGGGTAAAACCCAACTGTCTGGATGTATCTTGGGGTGAGGTTTATGCACTCAGATTCCCTAATGGATCACCTAAAGGCCCTCAGGGCGAAATTTAACTTCCAATCCCATTTGCTCTACAAAACCTTAATCTCAAAGAATCTTAACCATATTCCCACCCATCTCTCCCTCTTTAATTCCATCCTCTC
>JAQGBW010003865.1:0-15142 GCA_034698625.1 Julus scanicus | reverse complement strand
GGACGACAATTATTATTTTGACCAAATAAGGGAATCATGATTTTATTTTATGCAAATTATTTTGTTTTTAGAACTTTCCATTCTTACCGGAGACACCTGCAAGGCTGAAAAAAATTGACATAATTTTGCCCAGATCAAGGTCTCACAACCCAAATCTTTTTTCCCCGACTGCTATTCAAAATTTCAAATGTTAAAAAAATTTTTTTAAAAAATACCGCATATTTTTTACCGTTTGAAATAAATTTTGATTATGTGATGTCACATTACCGAACCACCCCCGTGCCCCCCCCCCCCCCTTCCTTGTCACAAACAACCCACCCACCTCAAAGGTGTGACATAATTTTTGAATGGCCCCTTAAGGACCTTTCTTGAATGGCAAATATTTCGAACGCGCTATATTTCGAACGCGTGAAAGTGCATTTAATAGTGAGAAAAGTGGTTGAAAAACCGAACGCAACTAATGGCTTCTCGAAAGAGTTTATGACACCTGAAAGGCGACCCCTGACCACAGCAAAGTGAGAGTGACAGGTAGGCAAGATGGTCATTCCCCCTGGTCGGGAACGCGATTATGATGGCATTTATTCAAATAGCAAATCGCATGAATATTTACGTCGACCCCCCTCTTTTCCTTTCCGTTTTCCCCTCCTAAAACAAAAGCGAAAATCCCCCCACTTGTGTTTCACATTTTCAAAATGTGAAACTCTGACTTTCTCGTGCCATGAGAGACGTGTTTGTTGCCAAGCCCTCCGAAATGCGATGCCCACTGAGAGATTCGAATGGAAGGGATTCTTTTAAGCCTAATACTAGAATCCCTTGTCCTCCTCCTCCTCCTCCTGGCGATCAAGCCAAGGCCAGCCTCTCCAAGTTTTCACAGGAATGCCATTTACTTTTGACCGGGTCCCAGCCTTTATTTATGGCCCCATCGAAGTTAGAGGGCGCTGCAGGCGGCTCAAGATGGCCCTCGGAGCAGGGCTGCTTTTGAAAACCAAACCCTGATTATCTATTGCATGAACTGTTCCCAAATTTTGTAATCGTAAATAAAACCATTCCACTGCTTTGTTTTCAAAATAGTTGAGTATAAAGGGTATCCACCAAAAGAAAGTTACCACACAAAAAACATACACAACAAACATATTTACAAACATTGATGTGACCAGAAGTGTTTGCGAACAATGTGGGGAAAACCGATGTTTTTCCCCCACATTTTGATGTTTTTTTGATGTGTCGTAGCGATCGCTCCAGAGGCGGTCCGGATCAAAGGAATTTGCAACACATGTTTGGAAAAACATGCTGAAAACATTGTTTTAGTGTTTTTTTTGTGTATGTTTGATGTTTATGTTTCTTTCGGTGAATACTTATAGCTTAACAGAACAATTAAATTTGCCTGATGTAAAAGTTCCAACACTCCAAAACTGTTGGACAACTTTATCTTATTTTATATAAACAAAAATTGTATAGCAATGAGATACCAACAGCAACATGCAACATGAAGCTGGAAACACGCACACTTGAACATAAAACACAAACCTAAAGGGTAGTATCCACCAAAAGAAACACACACAAAAAAAACACCAAAACAAAGTTTTTAGCATGTTTTTCCAAACATGTGTTGAAAATTGTGTAAAAAAAAAAACCACAAGTCTACGTGTATGTATGTATGTTGTGTGCATGTTTTATGTTCAATGCAGTGGAGACGTTGCTTTAAGATAAATGTTGTAAATTTGCCAATTATTTTAATAATTATTTGAATAAATATAATAATAATAATAATAATAAATAGTATATAAATGATACAACGTGTATTCGTGCTTATTTAACACACAATCTGAAACTATAGTTTACATTAAACATGTCACAGGAAATTCTCACTTGGTTGAGTTCCAGGCCACTGGTCTATGAATTTCGATTTTTACAATTTTGTTCCGTGCTTATAAACTCGAGACATGGCTACTTAAGGGCTGTCTGTCTGTTACAGTTCTTGTAGACTGTCTTGGCATTCCATATAGAATCGATTGCAAGCTCAAGCTGCAAAGGCCATAAAGTTTTATTGCCCCGGGCTTTTTCAATAAGCAATTTCCATAGTTTTAAAATGTGGATGGAGAGCTAAACCATACGTGCTCTGGGAAACCGTTTATTTTATTATTTATTTATTTGTTTTCAAACAATGATTTTGGCTAGAAAAAACACGTGTTGTTTCTCTTTGCGTTTTTATTACTCTGGCGAATACTGAACTAAATAAATTTTTTTTAGAAGGCTGAGGGCAGAAAATATTCCATTCTGGCCAGTTCACCAAACATATGCTCAAACCAAGAATCTGAGCATATGGTGTTCATGCTCCATTTATTTAAAATTTGACCAAAAAGATTGCATCATTCTACTTAAACCAAAAATCTTTAATGCTCATGACCAAAACAAGACCAAGTACTTTACTCAAACCAAAAATAGAGAGCATGTGCTCAGGTCATTTATTTAGATACTCGACCAGGGCTCAAGTTCTTTTTTAAAGTCAAGAAGGTGGGCAAATGCTCAGGTCATTTATTTAATAAATAAAGTCGACAAAAAGAGGCTTAAGTTCTTTTTTAAGGACAAGAAGCTGAGCAAATGCTCAGGTAATTTATTTAAACAGCATACCAAAAGAGGCTCAAGTTGTTTTTAAGACCAAGAAGCTGAGCAAATGCTCAGGTAATTTATTTAAATAGTCGATCAAAAGAGGCTCAAGATCTTTTTTAGTTTTTCCAGCCAAACATTCAAGAGTATATACATAGATAGCTCACAGACTGCAAGGGACGTCCATAAATAACGTCCACGACTTTTACCCAAAAAAACCCCAGAAATAAACAAATGCTTTTCTCGCAAGCGTCAATGAAGCTGGTGAAAATGGATCATGTTTTTACTTTTATCTCTCCTCGCATTTTGTGTCGGGTTCGAAGACCGGCAGCGACGACAAAGAATCGATATCCACGACCTTACTTCATTTT
Source organism: Julus scanicus (assembly GCA_034698625.1). Classification (NCBI taxonomy): domain Eukaryota; kingdom Metazoa; phylum Arthropoda; class Diplopoda; order Julida; family Julidae; genus Julus; species Julus scanicus. Next base: position 12,164 of record JAQGBW010003865.1, on the reverse strand, counting down.
TTTTTATTCCCCTTCCCCGTTTTTTATGTGCCAATTCACTAGTGATTCCCCCTCCCCCCTACGCCACCCCGCTACATCGTTTCCCCCCACAAAACAGCCGTCTTTTGTATCGGGATGGCGGCCTTGACCCCTAAGCACACTTCCATGCCGGTTTTCCCCCTGTTTTGTGATACCGGTTGCTGTGCAGTCTGGACGAGGGATTTTGACGTCATTTTTCCAGAAACGGTATTTGATTCGTCGATGGTGGGGACACCTCACGGATGATGGAGTTGTGACTGCCCCGATGTCACCATACTATTGATATTAGTATATGGTATCGATACTTTTGTTTAGATACTGAGTATTTAGTATTCTATATTTTTCTAACTTCTCTATTGTTTCATTTCCTTATTCGACATTATGCGACTATTATGCAAGCTACCAGCGCCACCTACAGTTACTTTGCAAGGCATGGGCGTGGCGTTGCTACCCCCCACACTCTTCCTACACCCACGCAACCACCAAGAATGCTAAGTTCAGGGGTGGTGCTATATTGGCGGCGCTACCTGTTTTTTTTTACCAAGCGCTACCTTGTGGCTACTGTTTGGCTTTACGAAATTTCAAGTTGATAACCCCACATTTTATAGGATTTGGAGGAGCTGAAAATTCGCTTCTTTTTTGTGTGTTCTCGTTTGTTTTGCTAAGTGCGTAGCCTACGCACATCTAAGCCCTCTGAAATGCTTTTTTGGAGTGGGGGCACCGAAGTACTTGACCCCATTGTCCCAGCACGAATTCTAACAAAAGTTCAGATTATTCGCTTAAAATTATATCGAATTGTTTGTATTTTTCTAAAATCATTTACTTGGTATCCATATCCAAACAACATTGTATGTAAGTTTTACTTCCTCTGGTGGCAAATGAGTCTTTAACGTGGTATTTCCAACATGGCCGCTTCCTTTTACTTCAGAAGTGTACAGGTTTTCATGTCCAACAATCCTTTTAATATTGTATACAAAAATAATAATAGTAATAAAAATGGCCGATTTTAGGGTAAAGGGGAGCAGCCATGTTGGAAATGCTATGCTAGAGGCGCATACGCCACCAGAGGGTGTTAACTCTGAATAAAACTCACATTGTTGTTTGGATCTGAACGCTAAGTAAATGATTTTGTTAAGTACAAACTAAGTATTTACTTGGCATTTACATCAAAACAGCATTGTGAGTTTATTCAGAGTTAACACCCTCTGGTGGCAAATGAGTCTAACGTGGAATTTCCAACATGGCCGCTTCCTTTTACTCCAGAAGTGTACAGATTTTCATGTCCAACAATGCTTTTTCTATCGTAGCAAAAAAAAAAAAATAATAATAATAATAATAATGGTCGATTTTAGGGTAAAAGGGAGCAGCCATCTTGGAAATGCTATGCTAGAGGCGCATGAGACTCACATTGTTGTTTGGATTTGAATGCCAATTTACTTGCCAAGTTAATGATTTTGATAAGTACAAACTAAGTATTAACTTGACATTCATATCCAAATAACATTGTGAATTTTATTCAGAGATAACAAACACCCTCTGGTGGCAAATGAGTCTAACGTGGCATTTCCAACATGGCCACTTCATTTTACTCCAGAAGTGTACATATTTTCATCTCCAACAATCCTTTTAATATTGTATAATAATAATAATAATAATAATAATAATAAAAATAAAAATGGCCGCTTTTAGGGTAAAGAGGAGCAGCCATATTGGAAATGCTATGCTAAAGGCGCATACGCCACCAGAGGGTGCTGAACCGGAATAAAATTAATTGCGAGTTAAATTCGGAATCCATGCAGCAATTCACTCTTTATTCATTTTTAAATTTAACTGTAAATTTAGAATGTATTTTAAATTTCCTAAATTTGTTAAGCAAGGGAGTTTTATATTTACATATCAAAGCATATTCAAATAAAAAAAAAATAAAAAAAAAAACTAAGCCTTGGTGATTTTGACACAATCCTCATTTTATGCACAACACAAATATTAATCAATCATAAATTGTCCTGGGAGTGAAGATAACGTGATCCAAAGCATATTTCGTGTCTGTCGCCATGGGCTGATGAATAAAGATTCCTACCTAGGGAATTCGTCCGAGTCTTTCCGCTATGGTCACATTGTTGGGTTCATGAATTGGTACACCTAAAATGGATGACGCCATGATGTGCCTCATTCCAACAGTTCAGGTTTGATCTACTTCCAGAGGGTCTTACAAAAATGGTTCAACTACACTCTATTTTTCCTTTGCCGGCCGCCATTTATATTAATAATATATCGCGTATATTAAGAAGAAAATAAATCCTATACCTAGCCATGTTAAAAAATTGAGAACTACTTCTGATATCAATAATAGATTTACATGTGTGTGAAATATGGTTTTTTCTCAATGTTTTGAATTTTTTTGAATGTATAAAAAAGCATACGGTTTTGGGACAATGTTTTGTTTCAATATTTTATCATCGCACATCTGAAAAACCCTCTACTAAATAATAAAGTGTAATGGCGTACAAATGCAATGTTAATACAGCGTTCAAATCCAAGATGGCGACGCCTATAAGGTTACAGGGTGGCCAGTAAAAAAAGGGGAACCTTTTTCATAAATTCGAAGCTTTTTTGTATTTAAATCAAAATTTTAATCAAATACATATAGGCAACAAACGTACGAAAAAAACAGTTATTTCCATTTGTACTCCAAGTAAATGTGGGCACACAAACAAATTCTGAAATACCGTTTATCTGGGGGAATGTGGTGCAAAAAGTGTTCTACGAACAAAGATTCGTGATGTAAAAAGGGGAGTATCCAAATGAAACATTACACAAACAAAACATACACATACAAACATTGATGTGTCCAGAAGTGTTTGCAGACAATGTTTGGAAAACATGCTAAAAACTTTGTTTTAGTATTTTTTGTGTATGTTTGATGTGTATGTGTACGTTTCTTTTGGTGGATACTAACCTAAAGAGTTATGACGCCGAATTCTAACCGTTTGGGATGAACTTGATCAAACAGTAATCAATTCGTAAGTAATTCAATTTTGATAAAAAAAAAATTACGAATTTATGAAAAATGTTCTCCTTTTTTTGTACCAACCCTGTAAGGTTATATGTCGTTTTAGCCCATGGTTCCAAAACACTTTGTGATGGTTGACTGTTTGCTAATTGCAGGTGACACACGATGGTAAATATGAAATTACCCATTAAGTGGGTTACGACGTTACATAAAATGGATCACGAGGCCTTTGGAGACTTTTATCTTAAGATGCTAAAAGCATGCTTTTGTGGACCAAAAAATAAGAAATGCAATTAAAAGCTAAACCTCGTATGTGATGACCAGTTTGGTCGTTTCCACGAGATTAGTTTATGGGTGCGTCTTATCTTCAGATTTATACCCAGCTTGCCTTAGGTTTGATGGTTAAGGACTCCTTAATCTGAAGAACAAGGAATATCGTTTCCAAGTTTCATTTTCAAAGTGTCCAATGAATGTGTCACAACACAAGAGTAGTAACCAAATTTCCAATTTGGGCTTTTATCTTTCGACAACAAAACAGCTTGGAGCAGTCCGGAAGACCGGCATCGAGCAGGATGTCCTCACATTTTGCACCCTGTGTCAAGCTAGATGTGGAAAATTGACGATTTGTAACCGATATTCAAAAACTGATAGCCAACGTTTGTTCCTGGAAATCGACGTTTAATGGCGGCCATGAAATGGGGCGTTGGGATAAAATATTGATCTCTTGAAAAACTTGCTATATATACCACTGTTGAGTATTAGCAGTACTTGTGCAGGTTTGTAAGTGCTTGTTATTGCCATTGGTTGAAGCGCCGTGAAGAATCCGATTGCTTTTGACCATGCACGTAGAATCAATCTAAGGGGCCATTCAAAAATTATGTCACATCTAGGGGGGTGGGTGGGTTGTTTGTTTTTTGTGACAATTGTGACCAAGGGGTGGGGGGTGGTTCTAGTAATGTGACATCACACAATCAAAATTTATTTCAAATGGTAAAAAATATGCGGTAATTTTTTTTTTTAACATTTGAAATTTTGAATAGCAGTCGGGAAAAAAGATTTGGGTCCTCTTTAAAATTAAGGGTTTTAATATTTTTAAGTATTTTAACAAATAAAATTATAAAAGAATATAGAATTATTAAAAAATAATTGGTGGAAGGGGAGGAGTAATCGACGGGTTGTGACATCATTATGGATAGGGTGTAGTAAAATTTGTGACAATTGTGACAAAGGGGTGGGGGTGTTTAAAAAGAGGCAAAAAAATTGTGACATAATTTATGGACCTCTAATAGCTTTTACCAAGAGGTTTGGGCACATTAGAACTCAAAAATCACATGTAGATCAAAAGTACTATAGAACTGGGTTGTTTTAAGCCCCTCACACACTAGACTCACTTTATGTAAAATCGGCTAAATATCTTGATAACTCAAAAATCTTGAGTTAGCGCATGAGCACTAGTTGTGCGCTCAGCGCACAATATCGTCTGCTAAATTTCTTTTTCATGCCAAACATATACAGCGTACATCGAGGCGGAGAAAAAGTGAGTTCGGAAAGTGAGTCTAGTCTGTGAGGGCTTCAACAATGGAATTACTGCGTCCATGACCACAGCGTTAAACATTGAAAGGGCGCCTCTGCATTTTCTCTGAAATGCGTTCGAATAACACTTTTTTAGGGGCGCACGTGCCTCACCCCCAGCACTCTCAATTCTGCAGTGAGCCAAAAAAAAAAAGTATACGAAAACCGGTCCAATATAGGGGTCATTGGCCAAACGTTGACCGAGGATACGGCGGTGATAATCACGCAGAAGATGAAGGTTGTGAATGGCCCGAATTTTATGCATCCATCACCTTGGAACATCCCAGCGTTTATTGTGTTTCACGAGCACAAAACCGCTGTATTTTTTATTGTTACGAGGATGAAAAGGCCCTCTAATTAATAGCGTGATTGTTAACCTTTGCCCTTTTGCTGGATAGGACACCGGAGCGGCGCCACCTGTGGCATGTTGTCGAATTAAAGACATTGTCATATCAATTTACAAACATTCCCAAAACCTCAGTGACTGCTACATAGAGGATTTCTGCTAATTGCAGAGTGGCACGCTATAGTGCCTATTGGTCCAATTTTAGGTCCTTCGTGAAAGGAGCAAAACTATAGGCTCCTTCACACTAGAACGCTTTTCTTACGGTGCGGCCTTACGGCGGACGTTTGACGTCACTTAGTAGACAACTACGGCACAACGTAAGGGGACGCAAGGGGAATAGGATCGTTTCTATTTTGGACCAATGAGAAGAGAGCAGAAAAATTTGGACCAATGGGAAGAGAGCTAAAAAAAAAGCAGACGTCCTTCTCTTGCATCGAAGTACGGAGGTAAGTACATTTTAAATCCAATAGATGGCGCTGTAAGCTACGTCAGAACATAAAATGTGTAGGGTGCTGCCATAAGCCTCAAGCCGTAAGGACGCAACGTCATGACGTAACGTAAGAAAAACGTCTAGTGTAAAGGAGCCTTTAGGCTATTAAAGCCCCAAACACAATAAACTCACTTGATGTAAAATCGGCTGCTAATTTTAACTTACGATTTTTATGTTCGCGCATGCGCACTACTTGTGCGCATCGTCTGCTAAATTTTTTGGCGCGCCAAACATACAGCGCACATCGGAGCGGATAAAAGTGAGTTCGGAATGTGAGTCTAGTGTGTTTGGGGCATTAAGCTCCTCCAACACTGACTCACTTTTGTCCGCTTTGATGTGCCCTGAATGTTTGGCATGCAAAGAAATTTAGCAGACGATAATGTGCGCATGCGCTAACCCCAAAAACTGTGCGCTAGCAGCCGATTTTACAAGCCACATTTTACAAGGACATTTTAAATGCTATGCGCAGAGTGGCACACCAGTGCTTATTGGTAATTTTTCAGGCCTTTATCAGCTGCACTGAAAAAAAAGCTATAATAATACATATAAAAAGCATTTTCATTTTATTGCTGGTATACGTACTAACTAATGAAAATGCACAGAATAAACATCGCCCACTAATGCATTTTTTTTTATTGCCTTATCAAATTATTGACATTATTATCGTCCAGTCTAAGCGAGATTAACGGGTTGGCTGCTCGCTAACTACTATTATACACGATTTCCAATAAAAAACAAAAACAGAAAAAACATACAGCTCGACTGGTGACTTACATACAGTATTACCCGCATGAATTGTACTCATCAGACCCTAATAAAGGTGAATTTTTGTAATATGTAGTCGGTAGCCGCCATAAATCATAAATAAGCATTAATTTTTAAGCATTTTATATGGTTTTAATTTTTATATTTGAATGTAGCTCCATCTATGGACATAAACAAGCTTGTACTCGTGAGTATAGGAGTACTGATACGATTGCAGGGGAATCATTCTCCATAGTTTAAGTAGGGAACATGTAATCCGCAGTCATATGAAATGAGTAATCAGACTTGGGCAAATATGTACTCGTAAGCAGAAGTACTGGTTAGGAGTACCTAGGGAATCATACTTCATTGCAGAAGTACTATCTTAATCAGACTTGGGTAAATTGTACTCATGAATATGAGTACTGATACGAGCATGACGGATTGCAAAAGTATTGTTTAGGGAATTTCATTTATTTTAAACACCGAAAGTTTTATTACAAGCATAAACAATTACAATTTTAAAAAATCTTAATGAATATGAGAACACAACATAAACTCTCTTAGGCATTAGCAAAATCTTAATAATTAAAAGTAAAAAAAGAACAGTACATCTGAGAGCAAAAGAATCACAAGTATAGAAATGTAAAAATTAGGATACATTCATATTAACTTTTAGGATGATCCTAATTTCAAGTTACTCATTCTCGTTACTCAAATATATGAAATGCGACTCAATTACTTACTTAAAAGTATTTCTATTTATACTCGATTACATTGGTACTCAGAATTTCAGATTACGTTAATATTGAAGGACATTTGTAATCACCCATTGTTAGTACATTTTTGTAATCGAGTGCATTGTACTCATATGCGTTGGACTTGCATTCAATTACTTTTGTACTCAGTACTATTTTACTCGTTACTCAAATTCATTTAATGTACTCAATTATTGCCCAACACTGGAAAAAAATCGATACCTTTTAGTTGTGTATCCGAGTTAATAATTACAAACCTTTTAAAAACCACGCGTCATTGAAATTCGTGTGATAAAAACATCAGGGGAGGAAAACTCAACCCATGAAAACTGTATTATAATGCACTGAAAAGTCAATATCAAAACCATTAAAAATGATAGCACACTATTAAATATCTTAAATATCAAATAATCAATGAATGTTGTACAGCAAATATGGAAGAAAGTTGCTTTTTTGTAATATATTTAAGGTTTACTTTTTTTTCTCTACAATGTGAAACCTGGACCATTAATCATGTTCGAAAAGTACAATTAAATGATTTTATGAAAACATTTTCAAGACATTATTAGGAACCATCTGACATTGTAATGGCGCTTACTTGGAGAAATGTCCTATGCTTGCTTTTATGCCTAGAACACACTACAGAAAACTCGAAACAGAATCAAGTGTTTCACAAATATGTTTGCGATTTATGAATACTCAACAGATTTCTGCAACCAAGTTTCAGCAAACTTCAGGCCAAAAAAAAACGTTTTTTCATGAAACATTTCGGTGATCGCTCAAGAGACGGTGAAGATCAAAGGAAACATTGCTTCCTGGTTAAGGCGCTCCTACCAAAGCCTTTATAATTCATGTGCTCCATTGCAGACGATGCTTATACTACTTTGAACTGACATATGAAGCGCGTGGAATATAAAGGTCTTGGTAGGAGCGCCATGACCAGCAAACAGTTTCTGCGTTTCGAAATGCTTTTTTGATGTGGACAGATACATTTTGACAAACATCTTTATAGAAATATGTTAACGAAACCATGTTGACAACGTCGTTTGCATAAACTTTATTTCTGTTCCGTGTTTTCTGTGTAGTAGTGATTAGGTTTGGGGAACTTTTTTTGTGTGAGCAAAATTCTGTACTTTGTATCATAAAATGAGTGTTGTACCACAACAGGTCTTCTTAAGCTACGTATCCACCAAAAGAAATATAAACATAAACATCAAACATACACAAAAAACACAAAAACATTGTTTTCAGCATGTTTTTCTAAACATGTGTGGCAAATTCCTTTGATTCGGACTGCCTCTCGAGCGATCGCTACGACACATCAAAAAACATCAAAATGTGGGGGAAAAACATAGGTTTTCCCCACATTGTTCGCAAACACTTCTGGGCACATCAATGTTTGTAGTGTATGTTAGTTTCTTTTGGTGGATACCCACCTCTAAAGGTCTGCCCACCACATTTTCAGAGTCCACCCAGAGTTTGCCAAATAAAGTGGCGTCCTTTTTCAGAGCCTCATGCTCCAATGGTTCGTGATAATGGCAGCGAACCGATTCTCCAGAAGAAAAAGGGGGAAAAAACATGAGAAATGGGCCTTTTGTTGGCTCGCTCACAGGCATGTACCAATGAATGAGCAGATCTCATTTAAAAACTGGTGCAATTTAAGAGAGTTGCAGGGACATTGCCGAGGGAACCAACTGCTAAAAAAAAAGGTAATCACAAAACCAGTACGAGCACTTTTTTATGGAATCGTTACCTTTTTTTTAAACTATTTCTTAACCAGCCACAAGCCTCGGATAACCATTTGACAGATGATGGCGCTCAACGCCACGCATGGAGATTTTTTTTTTTTGCTGTTCAAGTCCTAAACATAAGGCCTTAGGCCCAAATTTAATATACTCGTAATAGTTTTTTTTTTTGGCTTTTTTTCTACAGTAACGATAAAAGATCTGTTGTGGTCTCTTTCTGAGCCTTTCAGTTTTAATCCTGCATTCCATGGACCAGTTTTTAGTGGCGAAAATATTTTTCATTTTTTTTTTATCTTTTACTCGAATGGACTCGTGTTGATTTTCACAGATAACCAAAATTTAAATAATAAATGTAGAAAATCGTTATTCGTTCTCAGGCTCCAAAACTAGAAGAATATGTTGTATAATAGATGCACTGTATTTAGTTTTGTTTTTAAAGATTTTTGAAAAATAAAAAATGGCTGTCCCGATTCTTAAATAACCGGAATCAAACCGTATTTTAAAGAGAAATGTCCCATATGGAAAAAAAATGCATTTTCAAAATGCATATAAGTTTAGACACTGAAATTCATTTCAAAATACTTAAATACAAATTCAAAATTTTTAAACAATACATTATACATTATATATGCATTTTAAAAGTATGTATAAATGTATTTTATTTGTATATAAACTGTCAATTCATTCAAGCCAATCATATTGACTAAATATAATATTTCCAAGATGGCAACGTCCGTACTCCAAAAGCAGCCATCTTTGTTCCAGAGTGTAAAGTAAATTTAGTGAAAAATATTTCAAAGATTCCAAGGCTCATTTCTTACATTTTCAAGGACCTTTCAAACCACTAATAACCATTGGAGGTTTTTTTTTAAATAAATTTTATATGGAATATTTCAGCATATATTGGAATATATTCAGAAATTCCAGCATTAACTGGTGTTTTAACACAAATTACAAGCACTTTTTGAGGTGATAGAATTCAAGTACATTTCCCAATTTTCCAGAATTTCAAGGCTGTTGGACACTCCGTTGTTCGCAATTCCAAATCCAAGTAGCCACATTGCATTTCCAGTGACTGTTCTGGACTAAAAGGTTGGATGCTTGATCATTATAGCACATTAAGATTAAAAAAGCATGTTGAGTGGAAAAAAAGTTAAAATGATTGCAAATGGCACCTGTTAAAGTGCTTGAAAATGTTTTGCAGTCAACCTGCTTTTTAGGGCAGGTGTGATGTAAAATCGAAATACGACCGTCATATCAGCAAGCACTCGACCGTTTAAGACCGAGTGCCTCGTGTAATTTTATGGCATTATAGATAATACTTGTTAATATTATCGCACCTTTAGGTTTCTCTAGGGAAACTAAGGATCACGTTTTGGATAACTTTCGCAAAGTGCTAATAAATCGAGTATTTCATTGTATTTCGCATATAAGGACACGTGGTGACTTTTAATTCATGGTACAACACATGTTTCTGCACAACGAATTGGTTCTCAAGAAGGCATATATATATATATATATACATGCTACAGTCAATGTGTCAACTAGTCATTTTACAAAATAACTGGTATTTGCAGTTATTTTACAAAATGACTGAAAATTTAGCTTGATTATTTATTTGACTTATTGCCTGGTTAGGTTAGGTTAGGTTAGGTTAGGCTAGGTTAGGTTGGGTTATTATTAATCGAATGTCATTATGTGACCAGTCATTTTGTACAATGCCTGTACAATGAACTAGTCATTTTACAAAATGACTGTAACATATAGTATATGGCTAAATTCCATAACTTATGGATTGGTTCCATAACTTCAAAACACAGTATACGTGCATGAGCATAAATAAAATCATAAATATAATAAAGCAATCCAAGCTTTAAAAAAAATGAAAGCAATCATAAATTCAGGACTAAAAAATTCGATAAATGCTAAACTTTTTTATAGTAGAATGCTATATATAGTAAAACGAAAAATATTAAATATTTACAAAATACATATTTTATGCACAGATTTAAATTATGTACATTTCAGCTACTTAAAAACAAGTCAGACAACTTGAACAATGATTCCTTTAGTTAAGAGGCTGTTAGCTCATGCCGGAAACGGCGGATTGTGAATGTGCGCATGAGCAAGGAACTGATTTTAACCAATTTGATTCTAACCACATCCGCCGAAATCAGCACTTCCGGCTAGCGTTATTATTAGTCTCTTGTATGAGGCAGGCTATTATACAATAAAGAGTTTAAAGTAACGTGATGCAATAAAGCACTAGTAAATCTGCAAAAGGTCCTTTTGGCGTCATGGGATTGATAGGAAAACGACATTATTTCGCGCTGTTCATCCAAAAACATGCTTTTCCTTATCCTTTGGGCACATTAAAATCCATCTTTCACATGTACTGCATAAAGTACGTGCGCGTAGGTGTACACAATCCTACGATCAGTTTATACACGTTCGCCACTAATAACTTGTCTGTGTCCGATCCTTGCTGAGAAACAACATGCGCGAACTGAATTTCCTAGCAATAATGGCATAAGGGTCACCGGTACAGATCGATACACCGATGAAGCTACTCAAAAAAGCCGTATTATACTTGTACCGGGTCTCAGCGCCACCTGGTGGCGTATGCGACTTATTCTTGGCATGTTCACAATGGTCGCACTCCTTCTCAGCGCTTTACATTCTGATATTGTAATGGTCTCATATGATCATAATAAGGGACTCAGCCCAAACTTACGTATTCCATATTCCCACCGCACCGAAAATGCTCGAATTTTTGTCTGCTAGCGGAAGATTTCACGCTGCGCATGCGCGCTGATGTCATCGTGCCTTTCTGTTCAGCGGAAAACCACGCCCATATGGTCTGCTACAGATACATGTCAAAGATATGATCTTAATAAGGGCATACATGTCAAAAATTGAAAGTTTATGAAATGTATTAGATTTATTATACTTCATAATGAAATTGTGGTTTAATAATAAGAGTGATTTAGCACAACAAATCGCCGTTATTATTTCCAAACGCACATAGGCAGTAATGCGCAAGGGATTTTGTGTAAAGGGCAACATAACCGTATTTTTTTTTTTTAAATTGCACATATACCTGAAAAATGTGAAAAATTTACATAGAACGTTTTAAACGGTTGAACAAATTTAACGTGACTTTCACAGTCTGCGCATGGCGGATGTTAACTTTTACATGGGACGGAGCCCTATCGTCAAATTACATGCTAAACGTTTATTTAACGCCGAATTTGACCGTTCAACAGAGCATGCGCACATGGGGCCAACATTAACGGTAAGTGAAACTTACGTTTCTTGCTAAATCTCTCTAATATTAATGGTCAAAAAGTAAACTTACCGAGTACTGCATGAATGTGTTTAAAAGAGTATGATTTATGAATTGACATTAGAGAGATTTAGCAAGAAACGTACGTTTCACTTACCGTTAATTTTGACCCCAGTGCGCATGCTCTGTTGA
>JAQGBW010003864.1:0-15148 GCA_034698625.1 Julus scanicus | reverse complement strand
GAGGTTTATTCACTTATAAGAACAATTTTCTGTTCCCCCTCATATTCGTATAAGTGAGGTTTATTCACTTATAAGAATGCTCTGTTCCCCCTCATATTCGTATAAGTGAGGTTTATTCACTTATAAGAAGAATTTTCTGTTCCCCCTCATATTCTTATTAAGTGAGACTTCACTGTAGTTTAGCTAGGTTTATGAGGTCGGCTCCATGGAAAGGTCCCAGGTTCTTTTAGAGGAATCCAATCAAAGTGAATTCAAGAAAAAAGAGCAATAAAAAGAAAATTTCACAATCTGCCCATTTATTCCTACATTTTTTTTCTGATCAGGTCCTTTACGAGCAAGGGCTGGGAAAGTACTGCGATGCGGACTTCCTCCGCGCCACGTCGCGAGAGATGCAAGAGGCCATGAACATGACCAGGGAGGAGATGGATGTCGCCGCCCACGAGCTCCTCCGGGAGGCGAAACGTCAGCGGCGGCGAAACGTGAAGAAGCACGGCAGGGGGCGTCGCAACAGGGAGGAATTGGACGCCGAAGATGAGGACTTCGACGAACTGGCCGACGACGACGACTTCAGCGAGGAAGACGAGGAGGGCTTCAAGGAGGCGGACGAGGACAATCTAGAGGATGAGGAGAGGAATAAGAGCGACGATCCTCTTTGGGAGAAAGAGTACGACGAGGATCATCTACTATGTAACTCCAGCGAACAGAGCCAACACAGGACCCTCCATCAAAAACACGATGGAGGAAGGGCAGCCAAAGTGGACAATGTGGAAGACTCGGCATTATAGTGGCGCCGACCTGAAAATTTTTTTCCACGGTTTTTAAGAGTTGCCTGCCGTCTGCCAAAAAAAAGTCTTCCACAACTGGAAGACTGGAAGGCGGTGGTACTTGTTGTTGTTGGCGATGCCGAAATAATGCCGCGATTTTTCGTTGGTGGGTTCCAGCGGCGTCGATGGACACGTGGATGGTCTCGCTACAGGGAAAAAAAAGTTCCCGCGAGAGAGAAGGAGAGAAACGAGATTTACTGTTTCTGGGACGTCTCCCCGACCAGATGAAGGAGGAGGCCCTCAGTACACTCTTTGTCCTATGAAAGATTTTTACTTTTTTAAAAACGAGAGAAAATCGAAATGCTTTTTATCGAGCTGATATAAGCTTATATCTGTAAAAAACAACTCGGGGGAAGTGTTGTTATAGTTTCATTTCTCATTGTTTTCTGTTTGAAAATCGGGTGTCTGCTTAATTACCTTAATTTAACAGAACGAAATTAATTAGGGACGTTTGCAGACTCAGCAATCCCTGGTGAAAAAAACAATAGAGATTTCTATTGGTTTCTATTGTTATTTGGAACATTGTTTTCTATTGGTATCAATAGAAAATTTCTATTGGTTTCAATTGTGTTCTATATGGTTTTCTATTGTTCAGTCAATACAGCTAAACCATATAGAAGTCAATACAGGAACCATAGAAAACAATTAAAATCAATAAAGTGCATTAATTACAGCATTTTTTTTGGCATATCCCTGGTGAAAAAACAATAGATTTCTATTGTTTTCTATTGGTATCAATAGAAAATTTCTATTGGTTTTATTGGTTTCAATTATTTTCTATGGTTTTCTATTGTTATCTACTGCTCAGTCAATACAGCTGAACCATAGACGTCAATAGAAGTCAATACAGGAACCATAGAAAACAATTAAAATCAATAAAGTGTCCAAATAACAATAGAAATCTCTATTGGTTTCTATTGTTTTTTTTACTAGGGATAGCAAATGAAATTTCATTTTTTTCTCCATTATCCATTCGTTTTCCATTTTTTTGGGGGGGAAACACGTATTGGGTGGACATCACGGTTTTCGATAAATAATCATTTACTCTATACTATCTTTTGTTGGAAATATTACCACGACTATCTTTCATTAATTTCATTTAGAAATATTTTTTTCCTGGACAGTTAAGTTTTTTTTTTGTTGCTTCCTTTGCCCAAGTTTGCCAATTTGTATAACGTTATTGCTGTTTGGAATCCTAGCATCATTCTCATCATCAGGGTAATTAATATTTAAAGCGAGGGGTCCACACAACTCACCTGTTAATTGTCAAAAAAAAACCTCTCTCATAATTCATTATATTCCCAGATAGAGATTAGCTTTTTGTAAGTTATTCCCATACTGTCATCACCAAATCCCTTCCTTCCTTTTCCATCAGTCAACACCTCCTCCTCATCCTCTACCAATTACTTGTTTCTATTTCGTCGTTTTTCGGTATATTTGTTAAATGCAGTCACCCAAAGTGCCCGAGGTGAAATAGATACGGCTATAGAGCATTCAAACTAAACCACAAAACACATAATACGAATGTAAGTGTCTGGCCCAAATCGGATCATTGCAAAGGGTCGCATCGGACAAATGGACAAAGTACGGTATTTCATGTCGACTGAAACATTGGTGGGTCACCAAGACATTACCTTTGACCTATCACTAATTTGATCATTAAGATCCCTATCAGCCACACACGCCAAAAACAGTTTGTGATGTGGTGACACTGAACTTTTTAACTTGTTTCAGACTAAAATGACTTCTGAATTTTCTTCCATTAACAAAACAATGAAATTCACAGATAATGTGATCTGTGAGGATTATGCGATAATGACTCATAATAACATATTAACGAAGGTACAAAATAATCCGATGCGACCTGGGTCAATTAGAATTCCCTCTTTAAAACTGTGATGCCCTAATCATGTTTTCACTGTCATAAACAAAGGGAAGATGGTTACCTTGTAGAAAGCCACCTAAAGAACATAAGACTCAGTAATCATGGCAGTTGTGGACTGTTTCTTAAAATATAAGTTGCCAAGATACAAAAAGGTCAGGTCCCAACCAAGAAAGGCTATAATTTAATTTTTAGAAGATACAAGTAAAATTTTCAGAAAATACAAAGGTGGAAAAACGGTACACTTTGCGAAATATACAGAAATGTTATTAATATTGGTATAACATTATCTAATGAATTTTTAAATGGGACATCCTGGCCAGTCTCCCAAAGTTTTTTTTTCCAAGAATCTGAGTACCATAAAAAGTCAATGTTACTACGATGGCTTCCATGAACCTTTCCATCTTCCCCAGGTTTATTCCATTTTTTGATTCGTATCTCTAAAAAAAAATTGAAAAGTCGGAGAATCTTGGCCCTAATTTATATACAATATTATTACTATTATTACTACCTATAATTATTAATAAATTATAATGGATTGCTCGTCCCCCTCCAAATATGATGTCCAGTAATGTGGTGTGAATGAATTGTGAATTAACTATGCATGAAATAGCGGCGTGAAAGGAGTGAAAATGATATACATCAAATTAGTTGCGACTATTAATCACGATCACAATGATGAGGCCTTAATAATAGTACTATTAATTTTGTTGCGGGTTTTCAAGCTTAATACCACATGAATAAATGGATAACAGGAATTCCTTCATCCCCAGCCTCCCCTAGTGCCAAATATATCAGAAAAAGCCGATACTGGGAAGATAAGCGTCTTGAAACACTTACGGTACTGCTTCCCCTACCTTTTTGAAAACTTTTATCTATAGTACTGCCCCAGTCATGTCCTAATAAATGCATTGAAATAAAATTGGCATCCTGTTGCATAAGTAAGTTTGTAAAGCTCAACAAATCAGGCTTTATTTTGCATATTTCAAATCTGTTGAAACAATTTCATGGAAATTTACTATTTTCCAATACCATTCTTTTTATGCAAATAAGCTTTTGCTGATAGCATGTACGGGAAGACGTTTTTTGGGGCAGTCTGCCATCTTTGTGAACTAAGGACAAGGATCACCTTTTTACTTCCTATCACTCTTGGGTCATTCATTCGGAGCAGATTTCAGATTTTTCCATTTGACAATGCTCAGAAAACTAATAGAAATGCTTAGTTTGCATATTATATTTACAGCATCTCAATTGGTTTTGGAATTATTGCAGTATTAATTCTAAAAAATGATAATTAATATTTAGGCCCTTTTAAATTTTATTTCATTCGGCTTGCTAAGATAGCCGAAAACACGGCATTACGGGCTCCGTGTACCACAGAGTCAGATTTCGTAAAAAGGTATACCTCCTGATTTTTGTAAGATTTTCATCTAACAATACACAGATCTAAGAGCTCATTAATTCACTCAAAAAACAAAGGTACAAACAAAAATAGGGCTTTGGTAAATGCGATGTTTTTTCACTACAGTTTTAAACGTCCAAAATAATGGGGTAATAAAAAAAGGCTATTTTTTTGCATGATTTGTGTCATATTACTCATTACTTCTTCCCGACTATTCCTTTTGTTCTTTATGAAACCAAGAGCATCTCACTGGCTCTCGGCCTCGAAAATATTTATTTTTTGGTTACCAATTCAATGCTAATTCGTCCCTTTGTATCTAATTAAATTATTATGATTATTATTATTATTATTATGTAAAAACGAGTCTTTATAATATATTGAAGTGTTGTATTATTAACCGTGTTTTCTTACCCGTTGCATTCATTTTTTTTCATTGTTTAGAAAATAAAAATCAACAATTTGCATAATGCTATCTTTGTCCACCTAATTCGGATACTCAAGCTCACAACTTTTTGTTTTGTTTTCAAAAATGTCGGCACTCTTAACTATTTATGGAATTAAATGCTTAAAGTTCATGAAAAATTGCATTATTTCTACAGAGTAAGGGTGCACTTTTTCAAAAAAATTCTGTTGTTTTAAATTTCATTTTTCTGCTGGGTAGGGTTAACATTTCTTATTTGACTTTATATAAACACATTTACGTTGCTGTGAAATTACAAAAAAATTGTCAACATTTTATTTATATAGTTTTCTACAAATTCAGTGTAAACGTCTCTGAGAAGTTAAGGCAATACTCGATAAAAATTGTTCATACTGTAAACTACATTATCACAATGCCAAAGTCTGAGGGAGAAAATGAAAAGCATCACAGCTGACATAACAGACACAATTAAGTGTTCCATTGCAGGCTAGGACCAGACCAGATTTTCTAGGTTTCACAATGCTATTGCTAGAAGAAGCATTTCAGATGCACATTTCTAAAATTCTTAAGGTTTACATAAGAAACGCTTCGGAAATCTGGTTCGGAATTAACACTGCCAACTATGATGCTTTCTCACGTGTCCGTACGACATGCACTGACCACCACTTTTAAAGACTTATCTACAAAATAAAAACACTTAACATGTACATGAATGTTGTAAAAATAGGATCAATAAAATCCGAGAGACTTAAAGAAGTGAAATGCTTAAAACGATCACAAGACAGGAAGAGATTCAGATACACGATGAAATTGTTTGGACGTGTCGTACATCCCGTGATTAGCCCGATAGGCAAAAGGACAAGTTCAAGGCACTTTGCCAATCGAACGGCGCAATTTAAAAAGCCAAGTATAAAAAAAGTAAACTTTTTGTAGGCAGCGTTATTTTTAAGGCATTTACACAGAGGGGTCCAACTGCATTTTTGGAAAAGGCACAAAATCTCTTAAAGATTATTGCAAAAACATGATACCTGCCAGGCAATAGTTGTATAAACTCCATAAAAACACGACTGGACGAAATGAGATATTTTTTTGTTGTATGTTGGCCTATTTTTGCAATACGAGAGCTAAAAACCAATGGCAGGTGATTATGCCTACAAGGGGGACTTCCGACCCCTCTCGAGGTACACAAAAGAGATTCAACGATTTGCCAGTGTCCAATCACTTGAAATTTAAGTACGAATTGCATCAAGCGATAAGAAAATATCCCTCGAAGTCTGCATGGCATCCGACAACCGCATACTCGCTTAAAGTGTAGTTAATAAACTGAATGTTTCACAGTAATAGTCTGAGCGATTATTCATCGCCTCCCGAATGTCAAATGCTATTGTTGGCCCTTAATAGTGCCAAGTCCGTTATATTTTGCAAAAATGCCACGTGTGTTCAGTGTTGAACCATGCGGATCACCCGATTACCAGAATAACTTCGCTTATCGAAACCCACCGCGGAATGAAAATAATGTGGCCGCAAGTAACGACCAAAGAAGAACGGATGAGTAAAACTCTCTGGTGGCCTCCCCTCGAAGCGTGTCTGCATCTCCTATAATTGACAGATGCTACATTAAATCCACGACCTACAACCCTTATTGAAAGTGTGTACGCTAAGCATACTACAAAGGATGCGAAGCAACTGAGGAATTCAGCAAAAATTAAAAACCACCACCAAAAAAAAAAAAAAAAAATCCCCGCAACATTACAGCATCCACAAATGAATTTCTGAGGCTATGTGGACCTTCAGAACTGCACAAGCATATTAACCACAACCATTGGCTAAAAAATTTAAATCTATGCAAGAATTTTCAGAATATTTTAAAATATGCAAAACCACAACGATGCAGACTTACACCGTCACCCACGGGAAAACATCTAACGCAAACCACAAGGCGACCTTGCACATGCTGGCAACGCTAAATTAAAAGTTAGCGCATGCACGGGCAAGCTTAAAATTATCAATTAGCCGTAGTTTGCGATTGGTGCAAATAAATATAAATAACGACTTACCCAACTGAAATTCCCATGCTGGTGACGACATCCGCCCGTCGCCTCCTTGACTGTATGCCAAAACACGAAGCTTGTAGCGAACCCCTGGTTTGAGATTTTTGACGATTGCGATGAGTTCGCCTCCTCTCTGTACGATGACATCATCGTAGGTGCTGAAATCTTGATCCGCTTCCCAATACCGCACCTACAGCCCATGAACACGTAAAAAGAATGCTTTAAAATGCAACATTTGAAGCCAGAAGAGAATATCAAAACCAACCGTCATTGCTTAAATGAATGTGTTTGACCAACAAGAAACAAGTTTAAAAAAACAAAATTGAAACAGAAGTTTTTGGCAAAATGTACCTTAAATCCTTGAAGCGGTTCCTCGACCTGTGATGGTGCAGATGCTCTCCACCTGACGGTGATGCTGCTCGGACTAATGGGATCGACTTCGACCGATGTCGGAGGCTTAAGTGGTGCTAAAAGTTAAAATTCACAAAATAACATTTTCATAAATGAATGCGGTTTGAGCAATGCAACAAGCATACGCCCGAGACCAACGGTTTACTAAATTCCCAACCTGATTTAAATGTTCTCATTATAAACGGCTCGCTTTCTGTTCCACTACCGGCACCGTTAAATGCCATGGCAACTACAGCGTAGTAGGTGTCAGGTTGTAGACCCACGATCAGAGCCCAGTCTTGGATTTCGCGGCTTAAATGGTAAGTGGCATCGTATTTCGGGTCGTCCACGTCCCTGCGCCAGTATTTGATCTGAAAAGGTTTAAAATGATTATTGTCGCAGCGCTACTATTTCAATGTACATACTAGGAAAAAAAGCCTCAAATATTTTAGGAAATAAAAAATTTGAAAGAATTTTCTCGTACCCTATAACCGACAAGTTTGCCACGAATATTTTCTCGGGTCATCGCAATTGGCAGCCAGGAAACGTTGAGCGAAGTAGAGTTGTGTGGCCAGGCAGATACTTGGACAGGGACAGCATTGGGTCCTAAATGCATTTAAATTGTCTTAGAAAGAGTGACTTTTACGATGCAACATAATTTTGTCAGATAAAAATGTGACTTACTAGCTTCAGCAGAGAAGATGGTAACTTCGTTGCTGACTGGTCCATCACCCTTGCTGTTCATTGCTTGGACTTTCACTTTGTATTCCTTATAGTAGTTTTTATCTCCAACAACAACTACCTTCAAGCCGACGTTGCCGTTATCTTTGAGATCTTCCCTACGATAGTCTGAATCTCCTCTGTCGGCAGGTTTGTAGAAGATGCGATACCAGATGCCTGGAGCATTCCAATCTTGAGGTGGGAGCGGCTGCATGATAAAAATTTAAGCAAAAAAATAGTAGAAAACATTATTACATGGTAACAGCAGGAATCAAGAAAAAACCATGAATGTAAGATGGAACAGAAACCTACCGTCCAGGTTATAGTCAAGTCGCCCACGTTTCCACCACCGCCGCTGATATTTTCTGGGTATTTAAATGGCCTGTCTTGTTTGGTGTTGTAGGCAGGCGAAGGGGCGCTGGGAAGACCCGATCCATACATATTCTTGGGAATAACACGAAATTCATGCTGAGACCAAGGAGAAAGCATGCTTCCACTAATGATTTCTTCACGAATGCCTGTCCTTGGGTCGATTGACGGAGTAACATCTGTAACGAGAAAAACAGATAGCCTCGTTATCAGCTGAACAAATCTGATGCGTAATTAAATCAAACAATTCGTCACAATTGAACTTGCCTTTCATAAGCAGAACCCAGGTAAGATTCCATCCTGTCCGGCCTTCGATATCAAACGAGGAGATTGGTTTTCCATTGTAGGCTCCATCCATCCATTGTAGGCGTACGTCCCTACCAGCTGTAGAGAATGTTTGCAGGCCACCAGGCTTACCAGGAGGACCTAAGTAAAAATAACCACAATTGACAAAATCAGATTTTTCATATTTGGACTTTTACTAAGTACTAAACATCCTAAAACCATTTTTTCTAGATCAAAATCCCTGTTAGAATCTTTCAAAATTTAATACCACAAGTCTTTCTTGATCAAAACCTAAGACTGTTACAACGATTACCATGTTCGATATATGTAATGGTTTCTAGATTTGGATTCTTCAGGCACGGACATGTCTATCTTGGTGTAAAAATGTTGTCAACACGCCAAGTAATAGTGAGAAATCTTACCTTCTATGATCAGCTCGGTAGAAGTTTTTATCTTATGTACAGGTGTCACGGCTTGACATTCGAACAGTCCAATGTCGTAGAATGTTAAATTATAGACTACGAGACTCCCAAGTTCCACCCCGGGAACAAAACGCTGATGAGGATAGTTATCGGCTCTGATCCCGTTGATCAACCAAACATAACCAAGATCCAAAACAGAAGGCGATTGGACTTCGCAATAAAACTTTAGAGTGTCATTAACACGGGCAACTGTTGTGCGTGGAGGACTGCGCGTGAAACTGGGAGGACCTAAAACAAGAAGGCGATAATCAAACATTAAACATTGTATAAAGACTTAAATTTCTCCTGTCAAAATTTTTAAGATTTAATGCTAGTTAGCAGTAAATCCATACGTACGCAACACGTAAAGGTAGCCCTCGCTTTCTGCTCTTCCATACTTGTTAATCGCGGTGCATGTATAGCGCCCTTCGTCCTGCATTTGTACATTGTTAATAACTAAATAGCCGTTGGGCTGGATGGTACTTCGACGTCCATCAGGGACAAATGGTTGCCCGTTGCGCCGCCATTCAAATTTGGGCGTAGGGGCACCTCCTGGTCGGCAGGCAATCGTCACGTTTCCGCCTTCGGCAGCAAACGTTTCTTTTTCCAACGGATATTTCAAAAAGGACGGAGGAAGAGCTAAACACAAAAATGACGAATTGTCAACAAAATTCCTGTGGCTGCAATAACACTTACTTCAAAAAAATTAAAATAAAACGGATCGAAACGTACTCAAGACTCGTAGTTCCCCAGAAGAATATGTAGATCCCAACTGATTGGTCGCTTTGCACTGATAGACACCCTGATCGCGACTCGGATTCAAGTACCTTATCGTCAACACGTTCTCTCTAACCACATATCTAGGCGCATCATCGGGTTTCAAAACTCGTCCAAGAAATTCTCCGTTTTTAAGCCAATCGTAACGAACCTGAATTGGATTAAATTAAATGACGATTACTTTTTTGTGTGAAATATAAGTGTAGCAGCAATAACGCGATAAGTGTGAATTCTCACCTCTGGTATTCCAAATGCTTCACAATTCCAAGTAATTTCGGATCCTTCGTCAGCATGCAAATCTTGCAGTGGAATAGTGAATATCGGCTTGGCTAAAATAGCAAATAAGAAGAAAAAAATTCCGAATGATAAGCAAATTTTCGCTAAAAAAATATATAACACCAAACAAAATAAATTTGACATTTAGTAGAATTTTTGTTAAAAATTAAGTTTTTACAAACCTTGAATACTCAACGTAACAGAAGCAGATATTGAATTCCTTCCATTATTTGCAGTGCACACATACTCGCCCATATCTTCAACCGCTACTTTCGGAAGTACCAAAACGCGATTATATTTTGTCATGGATGCATTAAGCGGCAACTGCGATGCATATCCTTTTCTCGTCCAATTGTAAGCTGGAACAGGACTGAGAAAAACAATAACAATCAGACCGTTAATATTTCAAATGAATTAAAAACACACTTTAAAGTAATTGAAATCTTTACTTACTATCCAAATGCCAAACATTCTAAATGCACATCTTGTCCTGCAATTGGAGCCTCAGGAAACGACTTGGGGAAATTGTTGGGAAACTGCAGCTGCTGGTTACTGGCTATTGTGTAAAACAAAACAGAATAAAAACTAAATTAAGATTCAACTCTTCAATTAACATCTTAAATGAAGCCTGACCAAATCCCGAAGGAAATAACTTCACTTACAATAAGACTGCACTTCTAGAGTGAAGAATGGTCCAGTGCGTCCAGTTCCAGAAACAGAGCTCTGAACGACGCAAGAATATTGTCCTCTGTCTATCGTTTCCAGTGAAGAAAAATACAAATAACCATCCTGCGAAACAAACACTCGCCTGTCTTCATCCACAAAATTAGGCATGTAATCACGAGCCCAATAATATATGACACCTAGCAGAAAAAAAAAATTAATAAGTAGCACTACAAAAGTTTTTTAAAAAGTGTACAGACATGCAATGTAAAGACAGAAATAAATTTACCCGGGTAATGTTGAGGAGGATCGCAATAAATGGCCTTGCCCCAGAACTCGCGGCCAGATTCTGTAGATCTCTTCAGATTAAATTGTCCAATATCTGGAAGAAAAATGTTAAAACTTAGTCCAACATGTTTCCGCATAAGAATTCCAACTTATTGTGCATTAATGTATTTTTAATAATAACTCAAAAATTCGAGCTGCCAAACTTACATCCAAAAGTGAGCTGTGCACTCCGGCTAACAATGACACCAAATTTATTGCTAGCTTCACAATAGTACGTTCCGCGATCCACAAACTGCTCTGGTCGGTAGAAACTCAGTGTTCCATCAGCAACCGTGATTCTCTGATTTGCGAGTGGGTCAATAGGTTTGGGAACTAAACGATCATTGATGTACTCTTCCTTGAACCAACGATATGATGGATAAGGATAACCCCCGGCCAGACACCTAAAATAAAAATGTGTTAAAATACATGCCAAACGAAAAGGGAGAAATATAAAATGTTTTAACAGCTACCTTAGCGATACTTCATTCACATCATTGCGAGCTGAGATATCGTAGACCGCATTTTCGGGTTCCTTGATGAAATACGGGGCTTTTGAGACGCGATCCTTGTCTTTGACGATGAGTCCGTAATCTGTTTTAGAAGTAAGTTGTAGAATTTGCCTACCTAACGTTGCAGCGCCATAAAAACAAAATTAAATACCCACCGTAGCCTCGCTCCTCTCTTGCGATCACGTGGACTAATTCTTTCCGTACCTCACAGATGTACGGAAACTCTTGATAGCCAGGTACTTTCAGAAATCCCCAACGACCAGCAGATTCAGAATAACTAAACGAGTTCATTTTTAGGGAGTTAAAAACCAATCTTTCTCAGCATAAAAATTGAAATAAAACATATCCATGCTTACTTATAAGCTGCAAATTTCATATTAATAAACTGCTGTTGAGGAAGCCAAGCCTGCTCCATATTGATAAATGGGCTATCATTTCCCTGCCACCTCCATTGGTTGTTACCCACGTCGACTCCACTCGTGTACCATGTCCTATGCTGAGGGTCATTTTCTCTGAGCCAATCCAAGATGAACGCATGCTCCTCCATTGAGTCTACACTTAATAAAAATGCTCCATAAAACTGCAAAAGTAATTTAAAAAAATGAATAAATATACAAAATGGTTATACCGATAACAACGAGATGGATGGGAAAATTTAAGCAACATGAATTTTACCTGACAACCGCCAAATGCCAGTTCTCTGGTCTTAAGTGGTGATCGAATAAATTTGTAACATGCGGGGCCATAAAGAACCCATCCTTTGGGACACTCAGTTTCTTGTCCAAACACAGCTGAAAATAATTAAGGCAATATCATAAAGTAAACTTGTATTAGTTTAAATACAGTTAGCAGTGCCCTTGGAAAAAATTGAAACTTATTCAAGGATTTAAAGGTTAATCTTTTAAATACTCTAGCACTTCAAACCACAAGTTTTTTTCTAGAAAATTCGAATTAAATTTTTGTTTCAATCTCGAATTTTTCCGATTAACGGAAACTTCCCAACCTTGACAGGAAATTCCAACATAAACTGGCGTTAAACACAAATTTCAAGCAAAAATTAAAACTTTTCCAAGGACACTCTGGTTGTGGAATAAAGCAATTATCATTTAATACATACTTATGCTTAGGGCCGCACAACTCAGAAAGATGTAAGAAAATATTAGCTTCATCTACAAAAAACAAACAAAAAAAAAAGATAAGAATTAGCCACTTTGTCATAGTTTTCACTTTTTATTTCAAATAATGCACACTATGGGTATATAACTTCCTTCACCATGAATGCAGATCGTTTTCCAAAAGAATACTATATATTATTCAAATTTTTAAGAGTACTATATTTAAAAATAATGTTGATTAAATACGAAGGTAAGTAAATGTACAGGTGGGCTATTTTTGCTAGATTTCATTGTGCTAGTGTTCATAGGATTCAGTGATTCACCAGCCTCACCTTGTGAGGTTTGCTGCTACATTCCTCCAAATTTAATAAATCTATCTAAACTTTAGAAAGTTTCGTTAATTGGATTTTTATTTTACTACAAAGAGAAGTCACAATCTATGTAAATACAGTTTAATTGCTCGATAAAATTACATTACATAGTAACTATTGTGACCAAAATGAAGATAAAACAATTTGTATTCATGTCATCGATAAATGGTAATTAAGCATTTTTAAAGGGTCGAAATATAAACTGAGGATTTAGAGAAACCTTTTTCATTAATAAGTTTATATTTAATCGTTAAATTAGCTGCAACAAACTTTAACAAACGAATTTTTAAAAAACAAAAATAGGCCTAGATGTTCGTAAAACCACGCCTTTTCAAATTCCACACACCTGCACTAGCACAGGTGGGCAAAACACTACCACGCGAATATTATTGATTGAAAGCCACAAATCAAGATTATTTTCACAACAGAGATGTTAGGATTTGAAAAATTGATAAATTTTATCACAAAACAGGGCCTGAATCGGTGATTAGATAAGAAATACAACTTACTTTTCGTAGTTTTCAACTAGTCGTCATCATCGTTGCACTTCAGACCTTGCCCGACGAATGATGTCACTTTAAAAATTTCTTCCCCACTGAAAGCACCAGGTAAAAATGAGCCAATCAGGGGCGGTCCATAAATTCACTCTTCAATCAAACTATTTTAACAAAATACTATAATATCATATTGGTTTATCTGCAATTGCTATTAATTCAATATTTTAGACGCCAATGATGAAACTGATATAATGCGTATAATTGCTGCAACTTTAGTACTATACTCTCAAACGTCCCCAGTTCTACCGATACCGCTGCGTAACTATGACGCTTTAGCTAAATGCATCTATTTGGGACGCCTGTTGCACGAGATATCAGGGGTTCCCCCATAAACGTCAGTCACTAAGTTTTGCAAATAAGTAAATGAAGCGAATAGGTTCAATATGCATCAGTCCCCAATGATCCCCCTGGACTCAATACTCGGTACCAGTAGCGGGCCTTATTATGCCACATATATAACACCTTTAGCTGATGATTGGGATAAAACGTGGACTTTCATTATTTCTCAAACAGTGGACTCAGTACAGATATTATATATACACATGTAAATATATTGACATTTGTTGATGCATCATGCATGGTCATATGCAGTCGTACATTTTTGCATATTTGCCCATATACAGATCTTCATTTTTTGATATGTTTATATCTGTCATTTTCGATATTTACCCATATGTAGTATATAAGTCTTCACCCAGACATCATTTACATAATACATAATTTTTAACATATTGTCAGGATGGACAATTTAATTATATACAGTGAAACCTCGGTTCACGAACTTAATTCGTTCCTAGACCCTGTTCGTGAACCTAAAAAATAAACTTTTCCCATTGCAATTAATGTAAATCCAAATTATGGCTTATGTGTGGAAATAATACAGAAGGGAAATAAATTTAACAGTAATGTTAAAAGAAAGCACTTTAATATATATATATATATATATATATATATATATATACAACCGTGAATAATTATTAAAACATTATAGGAAATACAGAAAACCCACGTGGTGTCGATGGATCGTCATGCTGACGTTGCTGCGAATGAAGTTCATTTGCAGATTCTGTTTAAGAAATTTACTTTAATAACCAATTGTTTCCATTAGGAAAATTTGTATAATTCTACTCTATTCTGTTGTTAATTTTAATATATGATTTTTTTTAAATTGACGTCATCAATGGATTGTCATAAATTGCATCTGCAATTGGCGTGCATAAATCAAGAAACAAACGTTTGATACTTTTGCAATGTAAATGTAGGCTATGTACTATATCCTTGAGACTAATATCGATTTTAATTTAAATCCTTGGCGATTATAACATTTTTGATGTTACCTATGTAGTAACATTTATTAGTAACAAACATGTTCTGCTGAAACTAGTAAAACAATTGCAGAAACCCGGACCTTTGATTGGTGGTGCAGAGAAATATGTTCGTAAACTGAAGCATCGTTTGAAAAGCAAAACAACATGTGTTCGTAAACCGAGGTTTCACTGTATATGACACATGGGTATTGAAGGAAAATGTCATATATGGGCATGCATAAAAATAAATGGCATTTATGTCCACATATGAACATAACTAAAAATGTATCCATATAGAGTATAGGCCCTATTAGTCTACATGTGACTAAATCAGTCTAATTTAATGTATAAATCTTAGTCCATACATCTACTATATAATAGCGTAGTAGATCTCCCTTTTCTGGACAAACTGGACGTCACACACAGACAAACGATACA
>JAQGBW010003863.1:0-15150 GCA_034698625.1 Julus scanicus | reverse complement strand
GGGACGCCATGTTGCCCTTGTTGTCTTGAAAGGGGGAAACCAGAGCCTGGGGCACCATTGTGACAAGGGCCGCCACAGTTCAATGTACACTACAATGATGGATTCTGTCCGCATATCCCTGGGACAGTACACAAAGAATCATCAGAGTGCTTCACACGAGGAACTCGTACAGACAGTGGCTTGAGACAAGTGGCTTGTGATCAAGGTCAGTCAAGCCACAATCTCTAGAACACTGAAGAAGTCAGCATAGCATCTAGTCAAATCTGACAACACAAACGTCTACAGACTGTCAGATATCCAGCTATGGAGTCTAAACTTATTGAGTGGTTCAATGTCAACCAAGAAATCTGGTAACCTCATCTTAGTTTGATATTTTTTGCAGTTCCATTGTTGATATTTACATTGCAAAATCATTGGGGCCAATACAAATTATTCATTATTACTTTAGAGAGGTTTATTGATTTTTACATGGGTTCCAAGTTGGGACCGGCACATTTTATGCCTTTAAAGAGGTTATTCATTTACACAGGATGCATTTAGACAGGTTTTACTGTATATTGTACACATGTTTGAAGCAATAAAGCATTTTTTAATGGTCCGCCTACAGACACCCTCGTATTCAGTTTGGCATCATCTTTAATAATCAATGTTAAGCTCCAAGCTATATATCAATAAGCTAAAATAATTGCCAATTATCATCAATGTGTTATAACATTATTAGCAGTATTATTAGGCCATCATATGTTCTTAGTTGACTGGCGGCACATGTAATTATCTGATCAGAAAGGAGCTACCAAAATATGATAATCATTTCTTTCCAAAGTAAACTTAATTGACTGTTTTTCTTCTCTTTGTTTATACACTTGTGGGCGTTGGGTACCTCACTTTTATAATTTGACAAATATGTATTGAAGGATGCATTTGAATTTGAGAGCTGTAACAGGAATAGTTAACATTACTTGTCGAAATTGAATTCAGCTTCCTCTTCAATTGAAACCCGGAACAATAATGAATAAAGAACCTTTTTAAATTTTTGAAATTAACACGTGCAAAATGCTGCATGCACGTGCAAAATGTTGCGTGCACGTGCAACGTTTAAAGATGCACGTGGTCAATTAACTGGTCGCCACATACTTATTAAAACAAGTTGTGATTTTCAGATAGAATTAAACAAAAACTTTTAAAATGTCCATTTCAAGATGCTCCACATTATTCCTTTATTGCTATTGTTGTCACTATATATTGCTATTTATTCCATGTTCTTGTCACTCAGTGCTCAATCATCACCCACTTTGCACCCATGCATGTTTCCAACCCTACACTGGCCCCATCTCAGTATTGTATCTTTTAGAAGGTTTCTACCCTCCTGTGGGATAAATACTCAATAAAAAAAAGTTATTTCCATGAAGGAACTACAGGGTAGGCCAATAAAAAGTAAGCCAACTTTATAAAACTCATAAAAAGGTTATTTATTAATGGAATTTAATAAAAATTTGTACAAATATCGTTTTTCTCTTTACTTTCGAATTGCCCTCGTTCTCGTTCTTTTTTAATGACAATCATTCGAATTTGTCTTTCAAAATGGCGTTCACTGAAGAAGAAAGAACCGCGATAGGTCTTTTGCGTAAAACGAAAAATTACAGTGCTAGGCAATTTTTGAAACTGTTTCCCAAGAAAGGTGCTAACTTTGAACACAAATTGAAATAGGAAATCTTTTTTGTATCCTATTTAAGTGCACATGTTCAAAAATTCAATAAATTCCATTTTATAATTTTTATAAAGTTGGCTTACTTTTTATTGGTTCACCCTGTAGGTGGGCATAGATGATTATACTGTGAGTGTACTGCAACAAGTGTTTCCATTATTTTGCCCACCAACACACTCGTAAAACCGATGTTTACTAAATGTTAAGTTTTTCTCCTTAATGACATCTATACTGGAAACTTAATGCTAATGGTAATTAAGTAAGTTTATAAACAACAAACTACTTAATACTTATGAAAAGCTTCAACAAAGCCTGAATAACTAATGCACAGAACAACCTCAAACATAGCCATTATACATATCACATAAAGAATCCATTACAAATTTAATTAGTACACTTTAATAAGCAAATTACATTCTGACAGTGTCTAGGGATCCAGAGAGTTGCATGAACAGTAGAATAATGGTTAAGCTTTAAGTAATCTTATTTTAAAGTTGATAGATGTGATTTCCATTTAAAACTAACCAATCAGGTAAATAATACCGTATATACAAATAGATGCGGTTTAATGTTGTTTTTATAAAGCATCGTTTTTATAGAAATAACGTAAAAACCATATTATCATGAGTATAGAAGTTTAAATGAATATCCATTGTAAAATTGGAATAAACATTATTAGGGGAAGAAACTCGTGACTATATGCTTTCAAATTTTATATTTTGTAAACTAATGCAAATGGATTTTCCTTGTTGTTTTATAATTCAAAGATACATTTATCAAAAAAAATTGTTTGACTTTTTCAGGTACATTTGTAGTAATGTAAATTTCAGAAGTCGTATACATAGATAAAAATTTTTCCATAAAACCTTATAACTTTTTTTAAAAAAAATAGGAAACATGTGGAAAAATATAATAGAAGCGTAACCTTTTGTAAAAAACAAGATAAGTCTGTATAGTGTATCCAATGAAGAATGTATAGTTTTAAAATTACAAGTTTGAAGGGAAATTTCTTTATTAGCCATGTACACAGTGAAATTACGCGTACAGATTTTATTTTTATCATCCAAAATTTCATTTTTATATAATGATTGTTCTTAAAATTGCATTGTAGTTTGCAGTAAATACAGGATGAGCATAAACTCGTTCACAGATACATAAAAACTTTGCCTCTTATTTTTTGGGGAAGGGGGGGATGAGAGGGGAGGTTAAAAAATTGTTTTACGCCGTTAGTACACATCAACATGCGCTTTTACATTTTCCCAGAGAATGCGGACAAAAGTGAGTTTAGAAAGTGAGTCTAGTGTGTTTAGAGTTCCATGCCGGTTGCCCACTTAGTGACTTTCGCTCACAAATCACTATAATTTGTTCGCTAGTGTATTGATAAGTTAGTTATACACCAGAAAAGGTTATCCCTCCAGTCTCCATACCCATACCTCGTTTTACGGTCTAGATACGTTCCGTAAAAGTAGGTCGTATATCGAAAAGCCGTATAACGAATCAATTATTACCATAGGAACCCGTGCAATTCAACTAGATTCATTCCAATTTTTTACAAAATAATATATTTTTTTAGTTCATAAAGCACCATAAAGTATTTAATTCTTTTTATTTTCTATAAAAGTCCTTACATGAAAATAAAAGTACAAGACGATGTACTATTAATAAAAGTTAATTTAAAAAAAAAACATATGCACATAGGTATATAATGAAAAACAACCAGTGGTGGCTCGTCCATTGGCACTGTGGAACTGCAGCACCCCTAATCACTGGATATCATCGATAACATTTAATCTAACGAGTCTATTTTTCTTTAATTCTTTCTAATTTCCTTTATTCTTAAACTATTGTTAAATTTATTTAATTAACTCTTTAGTCATCCCCCAGTTAATGAAAAAAGGTTTTAAAAAATTTGTATGCAACTGTGCGTTTCACAGTTCCAGCAGCAAGGCATTTGACTGTTGTGCGCATGCGCACAAAGGAAGTTGCACGCATAACGGCCGTATAACGAAACATTGTGGGCCGTATATCGAAAACGTGCCATAATTAAAAAAAATCCGTTATAGCAAAAGGCCGTATAAAGAGCGGTCGTATATCGAGGTATGGGTGTATTAAGGTATGGTCTTGGGCCGACCATTCCACCATGTGTTTGGACAAGTTTCATCCAAGAACTGGCAACAAAACCGAGTAAGACAGTGTACTATCCTATAGGATTGTCAAGGATACTCATAGGTTTGATTTGTACATGGCAAAAATTGTTATGTTTGTTCTTCGGGGAATGATTTTATGCTCACCCTGTATATATAGTAATGACATTGCAGGTATTGAAGAGCGACAACAATACTGTCTTGAAACCCAAGTTACAATATATATTTAAATGCACAGAATCTGATCTCAGAAGTGTTCAGTCTTGCTTTATGATATCGAGAAACAATAAAAGATGGATAACGCTGTATTTGATGACTCGCATTACTTTTCATATTTTAATAAAAACAAATAAATATATAAACAATACAAACCACAATGAAATAAATAATTTTTGGCATTAGATATAAAAAGATACATGATGAAATAATACACAATAAGGGTAAAAGTTTAAACTGGAACCAATGATGAATGACCAAAAAAATGATAGCAAATGAAAGTCATGCTGGCAATACTTTTATATGGCAGTTTGACTAGAATCTGCCCGCTTAATAAATAATAATAAATAATCGAGTATTTGCTCACAATATGGTGCAATCGAAGCACTTTACAATAATAACGTTTAGGAATGGTGTTTTTTTTAAATAAATTATGATATGAGCCATACATAAGATTAATGCCTGCGTGACATCAATAATGCTTCGATGGCACAAGGGTCATTGAAAAAAAAGTTCCAAATCAGACGTATACAAATTGAAAAAAAAAACAAACAATTTTTCAATTAATTTTACGCCAATAAATACAACCGCAATATATACCAATGGTTTAGTTTCTTTTTTACTAGAAAAATGCTTTTAATTCGCAGATCTAATAATTTAAGGAAGCGCTGAACAATCTAGAAATTAAATTAATTAACACAGTGGGTTCAATAAAATAAATTAGAAACCAGTCATAATGAAACGAAATTTACCAATAGGATAACCAATTAGGAATGTGCGGACCAACTTTATCACGACAGTAAGATTTTACAAAAATCCACAAGCCAAACATTCAAAAACGTATTGGTGGGATATATCGATATATATGGCATTGATAACGGGGAGTTTTTCCCTTGATAAAAAACAGTCTTCAAATATGACTATTTTTGAGGCAATGATTAGCCAAGATAACAAATTAATACCAAATTAAAGTTATTATTTTTGGTTTCTGTCCAGACTCCAGAGAGTATACTAATTACATAGTAAATTTTGAAATTAATTAATTTTTTTTAAAAAAAATAGGAATAATTTATTTTTTAGTATCACGTTTTCCATTACAAACATGGTATATCGGTGTATAGGTCCCTCCAATATGCCAACCAAAATAAGCAAATCAGAAAGCAGCATATCAGTATATCCCACCAAGTTTGTGTTCTACAAGGAGCGGTCAAAAAGTCTTGCATATTCGTTTTTTATTCGTAAACCAGTCGTCGTACAAAAAAACTGAAATAGCCACTAAAAGAGCGGGAAATTTGGTTTTAGGTCACACTACATGGCACCAAAATTCATGGAGAATTTCGAACAAACTATCAAAAACAAAATGGCGCTTCACTTGAAAGCTTTCACGCGAGAGGAACAGCGAAGTGTTATTCGTTTTTCAGTGTTGGAAGGCATGAAACCGAGTGAAATTTATAGTAAAATCTTTCGAGCTTCTCGACTATCTCTTTTAATCCACTGAAGGAACACTTTAGTGGTCAAAAATTCCAAATGGACGATGATGTGAAAATTGAGGTTCGGCAATATCTGCATATAGCCAACATAACGAATTTTACGATAGGGGTATAAACAATCTCATCAAACGTTGGGATAAATGTGTCCACAAACTCGGGTCCTACATAGAAAAATAGCAAATTTCCTGCTCATTGAACCCCTTCATATGTAAGGTAGAATGCAAACTAGGTCCTTACTGCCATTCCTGTCTTGGTTGTCATACTGCTGAGGTCTAAAACTCATAGGGACTTGTGATTTACGAGACACCATGCAGACCAAGTTTAATCATCACGGATGGCCAGAAATAAGCAAGCAACAGTCTGGAGATGGTTTTGTAAAGCCCCCTCAATCAATGCAATCTAAAATTATGCAACAGGTTTAATCCGATTTTCCACTGATTTCTCTGATATATACGCGATGATAACACTAAGCTGGCTTGTGCGGATTCCGCGATAGAATCTAATGGGATTTTCATCACTGTGGCGAGGACATTTTCAGGGTATAGCGTCAGAAATCATCAAGAATTAAAAGTAAAGATGAACATCATACTCCATCTATACCGGCAATGCAAAAATGTTAAATGTTCAATTCATTCTTCTTAAGGTAACCCGGGTTGAAAAATGATATTTGGCACATTTGGAATATACAGTATATACCGTATTTGAAAAATGTTATATAGGGTGGGCCAATAAAAAGTAAGCCAACTTAATAAAAATCATAAAATGGTTATTTGTTGATGGAATTTATTGAAAATTTGTAAAAATATTGTTTTTATCTTTACTTTCGAATTGCCCTCGTTCTCTTTTTTTTTAATGACGTAATCATTCGAATTTGTCTTTCAAAATGGCGTTCACTAAAGAAAAGAACCGCGATAGGTTTTTTGCGTAAAACGAAAAATTTCAGTGCTAGGCAATTTTTGAAACTGTTTCCGGAGAAAGGTGCTAACGTTGAACACAAAATTGAAATAGGGAATTTTTTTGTATCTTATTTTTAAGTACACATGTACAAATTTTCAATAAATTCCATTGACAAATAACCATTTTATGATTTTTATAAAGTTGGCTTACTTTTTATTGGCCCACCCTGTGCATGCGCATGCCCATGAATGTTTGTTGATTTTTAACGTTGGTCTATTTCTACAACACGAGGGCTAAACACCAACGCCAGGGGAAGAGCCTTCATCACCTACCTGGGAATTTTACCTACAAGGAGGGACTTCCTCCTCCTATTGAGGGGTCTTTAAGGTGCAACAATCAACACCGGAAATCAGGTTAAACTCTCATCTGAAAGAGCCGCCACTTAGGGAATTTCTCCCATCCGTAAAAATTCCCACCGACCTCGACCGGGGAGCGAACCCTGCATCTTAGGATCGAGAGGAAAGCACGAAACCCGCTCGACCACCAGCGTCGGCGTATTAATACGCAATAATCCATTTGACCATATAGGATTACCAGCGTATGATTAAAGCGTACCATCCTGAACTTCTACATTAAGACTAACAATACGCTAGCACTAACCTTTGTCAAATAGGACTAAGTTCGGCTTAAGTCGCAATTCTTCGATTTGAGTTATCAAAGCGGTTAGGCCTTAAGAAAGACGAACACCGATAACTTCGGCCTTAATTGACAAACGGTCAACTTCGGCCTTCCCTTACACTTCTTAAGCTAAGGTGCATAAACCCTCGGACTCACTAAAAGTAGTCAACTCAATATATAGACAAACATGGGACATTACATGTATGGCCATATCATTTTTCCACTCGGGACGTTACATTTTACCGTTAAAATAATTAATAAATCCTGGAATTGATTTAGCATTGCCGGTATAAGGTTCAGGACCCCATTACTTAAAATCATGAGCACGTAACTAAAATACTGCTTCAACGTCAGATGAGCTTATGGAATTCGATAAATATTCAAACGGCATCTATAAACCTCCTTTACCTATTGCAGAAATCATTAAAGCAAAATGACCCATGCACTGTCTTCTCTGAGATCCTCAGCTCCACCTTCCAACACCTCGTTTTTATGCATGGCAACAAGCGCAATAAATTCCCATTCCGGTAACTTCGCACTTCAGCAAATTTTTCATTCAATAAATAGTGATCGAAGAAGCACGAAGTTCCGATGGCCATTTCGATGGCCATTATTATTATGTACACCAAAATAGAATGAAAGTGTGACCACGAAATGGCATATCCTAGTGGTGGAACATGTCGGAAGCGGAAGATGGAAGATCTTTGGGCTTCACCAACAAGTGGCGCTGTCTGGCGAGTATGGCACGCCATAACCATCCATCAGATTCAGTTGTCCTCTTTTTACGAATCATACCCATGGAGTTGGCTGACCAATTGTCCATACGGGCAATCGCCCTCCTCTTGGGCTGACCAAGATCTTCTTCTTCTGCTCGTAAGCCGCCATTTTGTAAGGAGGACCGTCTCTGCATGGACTGCGACAGATACTGCAAGAACTGCGATGATAAGTCATCAGCAGCCTTCAATTGACGAAAGAAATCTGGAGAATCTAGAAGAATCTCTTCTTCGGGAGGACTGGATCTCTTGCCAAAACGCATGGGGACACGCAATCGACATCGATCACACTGTTCTCGCAAATTGTCGTAATTACAAATGGCGTCGCACCGTGTTTCTGCGTGACACTCTCTGAAGGTGCTGTAGAGTGCGAGGAATAATACCAGGAGTGCAGTCTGTCGTCGACACATTATTGCCATCACCCAAGTGTGGTTGACGTCGAATCTGCAAGTTCAACAAATAAAAAACAAGAGTTATTTCAAAGTCGTAATGCGGATACATGAAATATTTACAAAACAAGAACAATTTCAAATCATTAAAATGTGTTATGATGTTTACATGACAAGGCACACACAACTTTCTGTAGGCAAGACAAACCGAGCCCAAGATTACATTGAATTGTTTGTTTATTCACACTTTTATAATTGCGTTTATTTGAAAGTGCCAGCAAAATAGTGATATCAAAAACTGAATGGTTGATGAAATTTATATTACAGACGGTGACCATGAAAAAAAAACGCCCACTATCATGTTATGTTCGCTGTATATAATCTCTGTCATAATCGGGCAAGGTTTGTGTAAACACGCATATGTACAATAGCTACATAAACCTCGGTTTACGAACTTATCCGTTTCATGATCAGAATCAATTTTTCCCAATTGCAATTAATGTAAACCCAATTGATTTCTTTGTCCTAGAATTTTTTTCAAACATATGTTATGGCTTTATGTGTGAAAATAATACAGAAAGGAAATACATATAACAGTAAAATTAGAAGAAAGCAGTTTAATATATATGTACATCCATGATTTTCAACATTATAGGAAATAAAGACACCCACGTGGTGTCGTCATGCTGACGTGACTGCGAATCAAGTTTAATCGCAAATTCTGTTTACTTCAACAAACATTATTTCCATTAGGAAAATTTGTACTATTCTACTCTATTCTATTGTTAATTATATGATTTAAGTCTGAAATCGACGTCATCAATGGATTCTCATCCATTGCATTTGCAATTGGCGTGGATAAAACAAGAGACGAACTTTTGCCATATTTGCAATTGAGGCAATATCTTTGAAACTAATATCGATTTTAATTTGAATATTTGAAAATTCTAAAACATCTTTTATGTTTCTTGTATTTAGCAAAAGTTATTAGTAACAAAAATGTTATGCTGGCACTAGTAAAACAATTGCAGAAACTCGGACCTTTGATTGGTGGTCCAGAGAAATGTGTTTGTGAACTGAAGCCTTTTTTAGTGAAGCGAAACAACAATGGTGTTTTAGACCGATTTGTTCGTAGACAGATGTTCGTAAACCGAGGTTCCACTGTATTAGTTTGCTTTCTGAATAAGCAGATTCTTCTTGTAAATAATTTATGAAATGCATTCTAACATTGTCTATTGTCTTCCTAGTTCATATAACACTAACAAGAGCTCCAAATTATCTAGGTGAACCAGAATTTAGTCAATCTCTGCACCTATTGTTTTTTTTTAAATGGATGCAAAAGTTTTAAAAAAATAAAGAAAAGCTAATGGCTTTCAAATAGACTTATATAATGAAAGGATTTTCATCTTCTACATGTATGCACAAATGTAATAATAATCCTGAAGCTATATTTTCTAAACAATGGATAAATGATAATATGCAATTTTATATTTGTCTTTGCGGGAACATTTATACTTTATTGCATCCTTCCAACAAGTGCACTAATTTTCCGCAAAAATATTCGGTCTAAGACACAATCGCTTACATTGTTTTTTGCCGAAACCTCTTAACGCTCTTACTGGCTTATATTATTATGTAGGCAGTCATTTGTTTAGGATCATATACCAAAAAATGCCAACATGTACTATCTTTTACTGTACATTACTCTTCAAAGTAGTCCTTTAGTATAGTTTTTTTTGTTAAAAACCTTTCATTGCAAGTTTTATGTTTGTTTGAACAAAAAAATACCTATGATATTTACATCAAAATCAAAATATTCCTCCAATCTAAAAAAAATGTTTTTTTTTTCCTCTCCCTATACTCTTGAAGCATTTTTAGTTCAATAAAACATGGATAAATACTGCAGGTCCTTAGACGTGCTGTTCTTGATCTCGTGCACGTGCTGTTTTTAATCTCGCGCAGGTGCTGTTATTAATCTCGTGCACGTGCTGTTCTTAATCTCGTGCTTTAAGGAATTCTATTGTTCTATGTTTGGAATTATAAAAATTGGAATTCAGTTAAGTTTCGCTTCTCTTGACATTTTGAAATAGTTCACATATAACTTATTGTTGAATATAGTTAATTTGGAAGTTATAGCAACATCCAAACATGAAAGAACGGACATAATATACTCCGTATACGGCGTATATACGGAGTATCTATGAAATATTCAGGTATGACCCTATATAATATTTTCCACACAGGTGGCCAAAAGAAGCCTATAATAATTATATGAATAACATTTCTGAGAATTATTCACATTTTCTAACTTTATCCCCATTGCATAACGAAATCATTGATCTTTCAAAAGTATGCTTAAGTACAGTATGGCGATGCTACCTTCATACTTGCTCAAGAGCTGATGATCACTGTCACGTTAAAGTGTAAAACTAATGAAATTCTGCTTCACTATAATACCGATGGGTGCCTTCACTCGAATGTGGTAGATTTTCTATCCCAAAAGTGTCGTTGATTATGCATTTAATTTGCCAGAAAACCTCGTTTTATTATCCTCGATGTCGGCCTAGCAAACCGAAACGAGTCACTCAGTGTGGGTACAGCCTTCGTTCATTACCCAACTATTGGATATTTATTTTTGCTTCGTTATGGTTAATGTACTTAATTCATAGACACGTCGGCGTAGTGTTGCACCCTGGGGCTGCAATCTAGGGCTATAGACTGACGCCCCTTAAACGACACACCTGAGTCTTCAGTACTCTTTTCAGCGTGCCACAATAGCGGTCAGTTGGGAGAAAAATGGGGAAAATGATGCGTGTTTTTTTCCTAGAATTTTCCAGCTGCCTAATTTCCCCAAATTTCTATTACACACATTTACATTATATTCATCCAACTAACTCAGTACCCCATTTCGAAATGAGGAAAGTGTCATTAAATTAAAAGCGTTCTGCATACTAGGTCCACTTATCAAAATATTGAAGATCATACTAAAACTGGACAATTTGTTGCCTAGTGAGGTTTTATTTTGACCATCAGCAGCTGCAAAATTATGTATGACCATTGTTACCATGATGTATGATAATGTGCGTTTCCAAATTTTAATGTTTAATTATATCATTGATGCATTATTTAAATTACATTAAATGAATTATAAACAAACTCAAATTATAAATGTTTCGCACATTTTAGTTCTAATGCTGTCAAGTGACAGAATTTTACTTTCTCATTAACGTTTTATATAGAATTTGATGAGTGACATGAAATAGACTTGATCTCGAATTCAGAATTAATATTGACAACGAATTAAGCTGGTTCACAACCCTATCACTTTCAATGGGTAAATTTTAAAACACAATCACAACCAAACAAAAAGAAATTAAATAAAAGTAAAAATTGTTAAAAATAGTTTGATAAATCAGCAAGCGTATGATGATGTCGTTTTTCACTTTGAAATGGTAGATTTTTTATAAATTAATAAACAAGTTTAAATGTCAAGTTGAAATGCTGAAATGTCCGTTAATTTGCACATGCTGCCAGCAGGTGGCAGCATGAGAATTCAAATTAACGGACATTTTTCAAACTTGTTTATTAATTTTAAAAAATCTACCATTTCAAAGGGAAAACCAAAAAAGTAATACCATTGCTGATTTATCAAGCTATTTAAAAAAAATTGTTTTTATTTAATCTCTTTTTGTTTGGCTGTGATTGTGTTTTAAAATCTCACCTATTGGTTGTGATTCACCTTAAGTGTGGATAGGCAAACCTATTCTTGAAATATAATTGTTAAGGATTTCATGAATTGTTAATCTGTTTGACTTAATCAGACAATGCAATTAGAATAGGGTTTAGCATATTGTCATCCGCAGTACATTCTCTAAATATACTGATCTAACATCAGTATAAGATGATACTTAATGAAGTATACAATATAAGGAAAATTACTTGAAATCAAGTATTTATAATGTACGGCATGTATACTGCTATTGACGATACTTCACCTATATAACAACTATCGGATTTCCTACAAGTGCATAGTTGCGAAGAGTAAGCAAACATCAGGTCTTATTAATGACAGTAAGAGGATATGGGGGAAAAAAATAGGATTGCGTGTGAGCGTAAAACAAAAAGATAATATAGTAGGCCTATATGTTCATTGCGTTGCCTCATCCATTGACAATCGGGTGTACTTTCTATATACGTAGATGGTATGCCTTAATAGGAGGTAATTTTGTCCCAAAACAACTCGTCTCTAATAAAGAGTTTTCTGTTGGTTTTATGAGAAAATCGACTAAGATGAACAGAAACCACACCCATCAGTCAAGTTCATTCATAGACTTGTTTGTAAAATTCTTCCGCATTTCAGCATGATTCAAGACTTACTGTATTTAGAAAAGACACGCATTAGAATATCGACTTATATAGTATATGTAGTACGTGTATCAATTAATCAAAATCCTACCATGTGCGGAGCAGCATAAAAATGCATAGGGCAGGGTGGTAAAGCCCACCTGGGTAGAAAAAATATACAGTGGAACCTCGGTTTACGAACGTCTCTGTCTACGAACAAATCTGTCTATGAACACCATGTGTTGTTTCGCTTCACGAACAATGCTTCAGTTCACTAATATATTTCTCTGGACCACCGATCAAAGGTCCGAGCTTCTGCAATTGTTTTACTTGCTCCAGCAGAGCATCTTAGTTACGGATAAGTTTTACTTAATACGAGAAACATCAAATGTGTTAGAATTTCCAGGGATTTTAAATTAAAATCTATATTAGTTTGAAGGATTGAGCCTCAATTGCAAATATGGAAAACGCTCGTTTCTTGTTTTATCCACGCCAAAATGTATATTGATGACGTCGATTTTTGACTTAAATCATATAATTAACAATAGAATAGAGTAGAATAATACAAGTTTTCCTAATGGAAACAATGTTTGTTAAAGTCAATTTCAATGAATCTGCAAATGAATTTAATTCGCAGTAAAGTCAGCATGACGACACCACGTGGGTGTCTTTATTTCCTATAATGTTGGAAATCATGGATGTACATATTAAACTGCTTTCTTTTAATATTACTTTTATATTTATTTCCTTTCTGTATTATTTCCATACATAAAGCCATAACAAGTTAAAAAAAAATTCTAGGACAAAAAACGCATTATTTGGATTTACATTTATTGCAATGGGAAAAATTGATTCGAATCACGAACTTTTCGGTTCTCGAACAGGGTCAAGGAACAGATTAAGTTCGTAAACTGAGGTTCCACCGTATTTCATTTATTTTCCATCAATATTTATTTCAGAGGGGCACATCAGAAATCGGGCATACGATGTACTGGACATGTACAAGTCCATATCTACAAGAAATGTCCATTTCCATAATTCTATATTCAACATGCAGTTTATATGCTATATTTATAAATGCTGTGAGCAATAATCTATGGTTACGTTTTTCTTCATACAAAGACGATGACATAGAATGTCATATATGTCCATAAATGTCTATAAATGTTTTCATGCATATCTAAGAAATATCTTATATGATCCTATATAATTTTTTCACCCGGGAGATTGAGGCGATTTAAAATTACTAAAAAAACGGAATGGTCTAAAAGCCCATCTGGCTTTTGGGTTTTCTGGTCGATTCTTTAGAAAATATACTTTATCAATTTCACGAAATCGCCTGAGGTGCAATTTGTGTGCAATAGAAAGATAAATACATGGAAAGATTCTATATATCTTAGTTCTTCCAGATGCTTTTACTGTTTTTTTTAGTAACCCACGCCATCAAAACGAAATTTCTAGAAACATGTTGGTACGAAACCCACATATTCTTATGTGTAATGTTGCTTTATATAATGATGGCAACAAACCTGTTGCTGAAGGCTTGTTTCACTTGAACTGAGCAAAACGAAAAATCATTGACATGTTTGCCTGCGAATAAACCAGAGTTATTGATGGAAGAAAGGTGATAAACCGCTTATTTCTAAAAGTTCATGATGCCATTATATTTTATGTTATAACAAATCTAGTGGCCCAAGGCAAGAAAAATTTGTGCAAATGAGTAAACTCCAAATTATCGTGAATAATGGCCCCAAACTTCTCTTATCAAATTAAATCGAGCATATTGAATAATTTTTCCAGGGGTTATTTGATTCTACACTTGATTTATATTCGCGTCGAATTGTATAATTTATTGATTATTAAGATGCTGACAGTACAAAGAACTGGAATTACCCAATTAAAATGTTCCATAAACTTTATCAAAACTGTTTCAACTAGTTTTAAGCTAGACTGATCCCCAATCCCCCAAAGCAGTTCTGTTCTCCCCAAGACATGTCTGAGCTTGAGCAAGGTGAAGTCGGCTGAGAAAGGGGCCGTTCTATTCTCCCCAAGACATGACTGAGTCTGAGCAAGGTGAAGTCAGCAAAGAAAGGGGTCGTTATATTCTCCCCAAGACATGACTGAGTCTGAGTAAGGTAGAGTCTGCAGAAAAAGGGGTCGTTCTATTCTCCCCAAGACATGACTGAGTCTGAGAAAGGTGACGTCAGCAGTGAAAGGGGTCGTTCTATTCTTCCCAAGACATGACCTAGTCTGAGCACTGTAAAGTCGGCTTAGAAAGGGGTCGTTCTATTCTCCCCAAGACATGGCCGAGTCTGAGAAAGGTGACGTCAGCAGAGAAAGGGGCAGTTCAATTCTCCCCAAGACATTCCTGAGTCTGAGCAAGGTGAAGTCAGCCGAGAAAGGGGTCGTTCTATTCTCCCCAAGACATGACTGAGTATGAGCAAGGTGAAGTCAGCCGAGAAAGGGGTCGTTCTATTCTCCCCAAGACATGACTGAGTATGAGCAAGGTGAAGT